>JANIJG010004135.1:39255-65056 GCA_024611175.1 Megaceryle torquata | reverse complement strand
GTAGTAACTCTAACCATGGGGTGTTATCACTGCCAGCAGCAGACACTGCCTGCGAAAACAGGCTGCTAACTTCAGACGGTGCAGTTGGTTAGAAGAACTGAGCTGAAAAGTGAAAATGACTGAACAGAATGAGTTCTGTTCTAACTCAAACCAGGAAAGTGATAAAGAATAACATTGCTGAGGTAGTTCAGAGTAGTTCTTTTCTGTCATGGCAGTTTCTGTGGGTTGAGAGATAGGGTGCTGACAAGTCTTCATGGTGGTATGGAGCAATTTCAACGGTTGCTGAAACAGCTGTGAATTTATTGATTTATTTTATTTGTCAGTACCACAAGTAAAATCTTATGTGTATTTTGCTTACCTTTCCCTTTCTAAATGCCAGATGCAGTGCATCTAATTTTGAATATTATTGACTGCATTCAGAAGACTCTTTTCAGAAGAACATATGGAGTCATTTTTGTGAGATCAGAATATCTTGCTTGCCATCATTTAAAACTGTGATATACTTTTAACTGCTGACCTCTGTCTCCTCCTATATTTTTATATGTCTACTAAAGCAAATGAACTGTCACAATGAGGGTAGATATTTCTACTTTGTAAAACCTCTGAGATCTAATCTATTAAGTAAAAGAAGGAATAAACATCTCCAAGAGAAACTTTGTAGAGCTTCAATGTGTGGGTGGTCTGTTTTCCCTCTTGCAGTATTCCAAGGTTGCCAGAGTACCTGAGTGTTTTATTGCAAAGGAAAGATTTCTCATGTTTTCTTGAGCTGGAAATAGGCACTGTTTACTCCTGAATTTGGAGTTAGAAGGAGAACTAGGGTGAGTTTCATGCTGGAGCAGGAAAACCCTGCTGAAAGGACTTGCAAATACGTTTTGTGCAAGATTGGCCTAAATCACCCTAAATGTAGCCCTGGAGTGGCTGTATCAGCTCTTGTTCTTCCTATTGAATTAAGCAATTGATACCATGGCAATGGGCTGCTTGGAAAGCAACATATGCTGTTTGAAAGAAGTAGTTTCTTACGTGAACAATTGGTATTCCTAATGTGATCAAGGATGAGTAGGAAAGTGAATGTCAGACAAATGTTTTTAGGAAGATACAGAATTCAAGAAGCAATTTCTTTGTGAGAATCTAACTGCAATGGGACCTGTACATACATCCAGTCTGATGGATGGTGCTTGGTGTATGTAGCATCTGGAAATGCAGTCCTCATTTGCTAGAAGTTCTAGTGAGTAGGTTCCCACTTAACTTTTGTACCGTTCCCCCTCACTGATGAGGACTGGGGAGGATTTGGGGTTGGTTTTAATCTGATGCCCTGGGGTTTGATTATTGCTGCCTTTGTGTTCTGAGCAGTAGAGCCCTGTGCCAGGACACTCTCTAAGAGGCTGCATCGAGTTAAATCAGGTCCCCAAAATAAAGGGAGGATAGTGTGTATTAATGGCACAGCCTTATTTTTTTTGTCTTCTCAAGTGTTTTTGTGTGTGGATGGCCATCGAGAGCTTGCCTGGAAGAGAATTAGATGGTGGATCAAGATTCAAGGTGGAATAGAAATTGGAGGATTGGTCCTGCCCTCCAGTGAGCTTCCTTAGCCTTGGTGGATTTTGCTGACACACCTGGGTAAATGTATTTCCATCTAAAATGGCTTAATATGTAGTTGTTTGTTAAACAATGCAGGTGAGGCCAGCCACCTTGTATCTGAAATTCGTCATTTTATTTTATGCTGAAACTGCTAGAGTTAAGTAAACTCTGAAAAATTACACCGTGTCATACTTAAAACTATTTTATTTGAAGTTGCATTGAAATAGAATTCTAGTAACTGTGATGATCTTCTCAAAGCTCAGAACTGAGGGGATTAAGAGTGTTGAAGTTCCTCCCAAAGAAACACAGATGACATTTTTTCTGCTCAGTACAGAATTGTCAGTTTCTTTTCTTGTCCCCTAACCTTACGAAGAGTATTGTTTTTTCCCAAATAATACATCTTTGCTTTATAATACAATTGGAAATTGGGCTAATGCTTCAGATGTTAAGTTTGTCCTCTTTGACATACCTCAGTAATTTGCCTGTTAAGGATTAAGATGCAATAGGATATCAAGAAATGAAACTGAGTCAGTCCTTTCTCAGGGATAGTCATGAGGAAGCATTGCTCAAAATATGTGGTAAGGTTGATGGAACATGGTAACTGGAAAAGTATTTAGTCTAGAGACTTCCCCTCAATTAAGTAAAACCTATGAAGAGCCCTATATTTTCCCATGTGTTTAAATTGTAATTAGAGAGTTTAATGGGGAGTGATATGAACTGATTGTGTTACATATCAGAACTTTAGAAGTACCAGATAGAGGAGATGTCTCCACGGATTAAAGCATAAGAACCAGGGGAGATTCACTACTTTACTAATCAACTAATAGGACACAGAGAGGGAAATAGTGGGGTTTGTTGCATTTAGTTTCATACTATAATGCAGAAGGCTAAACTGAAGAAGGTTGTAGAGCAAATAACCCCATCTGTATACATCATCTGGGATTAAACTGAATCAAAACTGTTGATATCTTTAATTCTTAAGGTTAACAAAAATGACTGAAACGGTAGGAAATTCAGGATAGGAGCTACTGGCTTTTAGATCTAAAGTTGTCATGTGTATGCCATATGACTTAGGTGATTAGATACATCTCAAACTCAGCATGGATGGATGGATTTTTAGAAACTGCCAAGACAGCCTTTCTTATGTAGTGGTGACTGTGCAGTTTAGCTCATGGGGAAATGAATAATTTTGATTGATGAAACTGGATGGAAAGCTTTGTTCCAGTACTTGCAGGCACTGTGGGTGTCTCAAATGGCAAGTTCAGACTGAAATACGGCAAAGCTGTGTTGTTCATACCATGTTGCAAGGAAGATTTAGGCATGCAGTGGGAGTGAAAGTAATAGCACAGTCTGGGTTTTAAGGGTCTCCAGGGTGATCCACTCTCATTCAGGAAAGGGAAAATGCATGACTATACTTGTCTGAATATAGGCAACTATATTTGTCATGTAAAAAGCTTACTGATGTGCCAGAATGCTACAGCTCTACTGAAGATGAGAAGAATAAGAGAATAATCTGTAGTCTCCTTAAACTTTTGTTAGTTACTTTAGTAATTCGTGGACTAATCAGGATAATGAGCTCAAGAAGAGTACTGTGCTAGTACAATGAGACTGATGCAATATCATAGTGGCTTGTTTCCAGGACTAGCTGGATGTCTCCCACAGGACTTCACTGTGCAGTGCAAATGTGACATGAGAGCGTTCTGAGATGGCCAGGTTGTATCTCAGTCCTGGTGAGTGCAGCAATCATGGCATAAGGAAAAAAACAATATTGTGTTTAGTTTGACATAGGTACAGTCTGCCTTTCTTTGGCTGCATGTGTGATTTTGCTGGATTGAGGAATATCTTTATCATGGCCACAGACTGTAAATCCAGCCTTCACAATGGCTAATGGGAGTGGCAGTTTGGGTCTCTCTGTGTAATTCATTCAATTAAAGGGAATGATGGAAAGCAGTTGAGCTTGTTAGCATTTATCCACTGCTAGTCCTCGATAAAAGCCTGCGTTTCTAAATCCTTCTCCCTCACATACAGTAGTTCTCTCTCAGATCGGATAGCACTTTTTGTGGAAAAGAAACAGCTTTAAGTGTTTCTCTATCTCTATTCATGACACAGAGAAATTAACACTTAAAAATAATTGTATATGGAGATAACTCATATTTGTAGAAATTGGTACTGCAGTAGGTAAAGGGCACAGTAGAGATTTAGTTCTCCTAACAATCTTTGAAGTGTTTGAGCATCTGCAACTTTAACAGTTTAGCAGTGAATCTGCGTCAGAGATGATGCTTCTGACAAACGGGTGAAGGTCTCCTTTCTTGAAACAAGATTTGTTCTCTTTGAAAGTTATTTCTTCAGAATTAGTTTTTCTTGTTTGTTTCAAGTGGCATTTTTATTCCAGAAAAAAAAAAAAGAAGGGGGGTAGAGGGGCTTTGAATGCAGTTACCCTTACTGCTGTTTCTTGGGAAACTATTACTGAATGAAGCCAGCAGAAAGCTTTTAGTGTTCTGGTTGCAATTGTTTGTGAAGGTCAAACGGGTTTGAAGATACACATGAAGATGAGAGACATATGTTGGGCTTTTCATAGTTAGGCAATTAGACAATTGCCTAATTAGTCAATAGAGAGTTACAATAGCAACAAAGAGGCAATAAACTGTGCTGCCTGCTGGAATCCCCAGGCTGCAGGATTTCATGCATGTGCTTGAAGGTTGTATTGTAGATTCATATCATTTGCTTGAAACATGGAGATTGTATAATAATGAAAGATATTGCTTTAGTTAATGTTCCCCAGGAGGAAGAAAAATTCTAATACTTTATTTAGGGAATACCTATTTCAACTATAATGCTGTCAAACTCTTAGATTCAGGAGGTGGGGGAAAGAGGGGATTGAATTGGCTGTTTGAAAGGAGATGCCGGGAGACTGAGCAGCAGAGAATGCAATAATTGCAGTTGTGGCAGGTCCTCTCTGGAGATGTAATACTGTCCCTTCCTTTCCCATACCTCCTGCTCACACTCCTTGTTTACATTTGCTCTCAGTGACAGAGTTACTTCGAGGGTTCTGGTTGTGGTCAGCTTGTGGCCACTACTCTTACTAGAGGCACAGGCTCTGGGGAGCCGTGTGAGTGCCTTTAGCCATTTGAAATGGTTAGGAATGGTTATAAAAAAATTCAAAAAAATAAATAAAAAAAGGCACTTTCTATTTGGTGGGATGGAAAAGGAGATGTTAGGTAATAAATTAACCTGTGAAACAGAGAGGAAAGAGAAGTCTTTACAGTTGGCCCATCCTTTCTTGAATAAGCCAAAAGATGAGAGGGGAGAAATGATCAATTAAAATCAATAAAGAAATGACTTTTTGAACTTTCTTATTTTGCCTTCTGCACGGGGGAGGGGGAAAGAAAAAAGTCTTACAGAAGTGATTGATAGGTTTGCAAGTGAAGACAAGTTGAGCCTTTTTTCTATCACTGCTGATATCTCAAGTCCCTTGTCTGTGCTGTGCTGGGGGATTTTCTTTGTAAACTCTGGTCAGCTCTGGAGGCAGTAGAGCCCCTCAGTGTGGGCTGGAAAACTTTGTGGCAGGATGGAGCCTGGCTTCTGGTTACTGCCTTATAGATGCTTGTCTTGTAGTTACATCTTTGCAGTTCCTTTAAAAAGGTAAACACATTTGTAACTATTAGAAACTGGGTGCTTGGGATTGTACCACAGATTTAGATAGTGTTTAGTTTTGAGTTTTACTTTCTCTTCTAGATGCTTCATGTGTACACATGTTGTTAGACTTCAGAGACAAGAATGCTTATATTAAAAAAAAAAAAAATCCAAATGCATAAGTATTGAAATTATTTTTGTTTGCAAATCTGAAAGTTATTGTATCTCAGCTCTTGTACTGTCTTATCCGTGGACACTGTTTTGGAGAGAATTGCCTTGCAAATGAAAGAGGTGAGATCCATAGTGCTCTACTGAGTATTGATGTCAGGTAGAAGCCATGTGTTTGTGCATCAGTAACACTTCTGTCACGTGCAGGCAGAAGTACTGAAACTGTTCTTCCTTCAAGAGATGAGAAAGTGTTCCATTTCTGCCACAGGATTGATGCAGCTGAGCACTATAGAAAGAGGGTTCAGGTTTGTTTTTATTAGTTAACAGTTATGACTGGGGTAAAAATAAATTAACTTCTCTGTAAAAAATGTTTGCTAGCAGAAATGACTAGTTTATGAGAGCAAGATTTCTTATTAGCTGTGCAGATGTACTTAATATTTCTCTTCTCCAGTGTCTCAGAGATCCCGTTTTCTTTGCTCTGCAGCTTGTATGTAACCCCCTTATTTAATCCACAGGGCAGTAGACACTGAACAGTATTTCCTGGTTTGCTCTCGTGAAGCTTGTGCACACCTCAGTAAGATTTATGCCATCTAACACTGGCAGCTCTTCACAATGAGGTAAGCAGGTACTTTCTTAGGTAGTCATTAATTGCTATTGCTTGCATATGTAATAATAGAAGACCCTTTTTGCATACATCAGATGTGACCTCCTGAAAGTCTGCAGCACAAGACAAAAATTTGATGTGGAAAATACTGTTTGAAATGGCCAAAGGTCTTTTAATTTCTAAGCAAGTGGAAATAGAACCTTCCAATAGGAGTCGAGTGCTGCCATTGGTGGTAGGTGCAACTTAGCAGTCTGTCCTCGGCTGCCATTGCTGTATGGCTGAGGGAAACCAGCTGAATACCATGTGGCAACCTCTGGTGAGGTTCAAGTGCTGGTACAAGGCCATACACGCAGTGCTGAGGCACCACTAAGCATGAAGAGATGTCTGACCCTGGTGAGAGCAGGAGTTTCCTGTGTACGAGATCAGGGCAGCAGGAGTGTGTCACTGGACAAGGCCATCCCATCAGCAGCGTGCACACCCCGGTGCACTCTGGCTTTGTAGTTCTTTAGCCAGCCTGCTGTCAAAGTGATATGCTCTTTCTGTTTCCAGATGTGGCTTTGCTATCTGCTTCATGAACTGTGGGTCACAGAGGTGTCCATAGTTTCATGCTTTCTTGTTATCGTCAGTATGTATTTTTGGAAAAATCTGGAAATCAGTATGTTTAAGTGTTTTCTTGCATTCCCATGAGCCTTATGGCCAGCCCTAATGATGCTCATCATTTATTACAAGGAGAACTTGTCAACATGAGGGTGGTTCAACAGATGCAGGAAAGAAATGCTGTTTTGAAGAAAGAAATTCTAATGAAAATGGAATGTGAAAAAGAACTACTGGAGACCTCTGGAAAAAATGTTGTTGTTGTTTTTGGTACTAAGCAGAATGTCAAGGTTTAAAGGTCTGCCAGCAGATCAGTGAGGAACTGGTGCTTGCTGAGGCATGTCCTAACATCTGAAGAGATTTAGATGTGGAATTGCTAGTTCAAATTCACTTGATCTATATTTAAGAATAAACTGAAACATAAAATCTGTGATACTTAAATACAGAGAGGGAACTGGAAGGTGTAAAAACCTGCTAAAAATTTTCTGGTATCATCTTTGTTGCTTATGTGTTTAAGGACAGATGCTAAATGCTTACATTTCTTGCTTCATTTTAAAAGCTAAGCCGAGGCAAAGGTAGGAAGAGTCCCTGCACTTCTGTGTACATGTGTCGAAATCACGATGTTAGTGTAGGAAGTTGGCTTTGCTTATGGAAAAAGAGGGGAAAAAATCTACAGAATGCTTAAAAAAAAAGGAAATACAACAGATAAAGGTCCCTGAGATTTAAGACATTGTAGCCTTTTTGGCTATGTCCAGTCAAATATTTCCTCTGTAAGAAAGGAAGAGTCTTCAAAAATTGAGAACATAAATTCTGCAGAAATATATATGGAAGACACACCCAGTACTTCTCTAAAACAGTGTTTTCATACAAAACATGATGCCTGTATGATGACCAAAGATGATGACAGATTTCATTGAAGTCACCCTTTGACTTCTGCTGATGAAGACTTAATTTTTTTAAACATAGCTGTGCTATTTCACTTCAGAAATATTTAATGACAGTGACCGACGTGAAATATAATTCAATGACTTTTGGCAAAATAGCAATTTTAAGTTATAGGTATTAATAACTTGCTACAGGGATGTGTTGCTGGTGTCTATTTAGAATCAATCAATACCTGCTGTCTTTTAGTTAAAAATATCTGATGTTAAGTATTGTGTTCTGTGATCAAGTGGTAATTAGTCTCAATCCATAGGTCATAGGCAGAATTTTTAAAGACTAGACCTGAAAATGAGTTGGACAAGTAGCACTTATAAACTGTAAACAGTGTTGTCCTGTTCAGCTTGGCTGTTAGTGTGGCTGGCATCAAGTATACTCATTGAAGGAGTAAAACTTGGTTGTTAAAATCCGAAAAATCTTCTCAGTCTTGCAGAGATACAATGATGTTTTGTATATTTAAATATCTGTTAATTTTGGCCTAAGCAGTATTATATCAATAGTATAATGGTTGTGCCACCAAGATTTGGAATCCTTGCAAATACTTATAAAATTACTCAGTTGCATAGGTCAGTATTCAAATTTAAGCTTGTGATATATATAATTTTCTTCTTCCTGTGTATCAACATGCCCTTAAGACTGATGCTTTGGTAATAAAGGAATGATTTGCTCCTGATATATGTGAACAGAAGATCAGTGAGATGACCTTTATCGTTGCATAGTATAATTTTAAAAAGACACATTTTTTAGAATTAAAAAACAATATGGAGAGAGTACTAGGAAAAAAAAAAAGGAAATAGAAAAATTATTTGATGGCTGGAAAAATTACCTTTCAATGTGAAACTTGGTATTGGTTTAGCAGAAAGAAGACTGGGACATTACTCGATCACAGAGGGTCAAGTACCTTTGAAGGGAGAAAATTCCAAGGAAATGACAGCATGTGAGAAAGTCATAACAGGAAGCAATAGCTGGAAGCTGCAGTCAGATAAATTTGAATTGGAAATAGCAACGATAATGCAGTTATGTGGAGAACTGGGGACAACCAAAAGATATGTGAAGAGAAAAATCTGTTGAGAATCTGTCTGTAACAAGGTCAGTATCAGTAGCAAGTTCTTCATTAAAAGTTATTTTATGAGAAACATTTTGCATTTCCTACATGTTTGTGTAGAAGTTATGAGGAAAAAAAAAAAACACCTACTTTTTTAATTGAGGGAGGAGAAAAATGTTCTGAGAGGTTATTAAAAAAATGCAGGACAAAAACACTTCTTGTGGCAAAGACTCAAAGATACATCTTTTATGAAAGTAAAAATGAAAATGTTCTGCTGGTATCTTTGGCGGATGTGAGAGTCATAATACTTGCTATTCCAAAACTAAGTCAGTTTTCTACAACCTCACCATGTCACTTCTGTTTTGAAATAAAACTGTTTGTAACAGTCTTTGTCACAATAGACTTGAGCAGTTTTGAGCAGCATCAACTGCTTTGCTTCTTCCCTCAGAAATGGTGGCTCTCACTGAAAGCAGATGTATTGTGTAAATACTTTGTAAATAGTCTGTGGGTGGGAGAACTGGGCAGTAATTGAGGGGTAACATTTCCTGTCTATTGTACAGGACCATGATATGAGAATAACCTCTTCTAGCCTTTGGGAGGGGAGAGGAGGGAGATACTTTCTGATTTCAGGAAAGAATCTGAACTTCGTGGCATTTTTGGCCGTGTTCACTCTACATACCTTGCCCAAGGGTTGAACTCTGTGTGCTTGAGCTGGATACTTGTGCCTTTACAAAACACAGTCTCCACAAGGCTTGGTATTGTAAACTGCAGAGAATAGCTTACTCATGACATGATGGCCTTCAACAGGTAGCTTGTGTGAGAGCTAGAGAGAGGAGAGCTCCTGGGCTCTAGCAGATTTTGTCACCAGCAAGCCTCTCAAAGTCATTGTGGAAAAGAGTTTCCTGTGAGCTCTCCACACAAGCTGTGTAAGTTTTCACTGAGCAATTTTTTCAACAGGAATGGTTTCCTATCTGTTTTTTCTCCGCATGATCCCCCTTGAAGATCATGATCCCTTTTGAACACAAGGAAGGAAGAAAGATTGCGGATGCAATGTGACTTGGGAGACAAGGGGGGATGCTTCATTGAGCCCAAACATGATGGAGCAAGGTTGTGTTTTGCAGATACAGGCAGAGAGTGGAGGCGGGTTGGGGAGGATGCAGTGAGAGCCAGGGAGGCTGGCAGAGGCACTGCAGAGCATGGCCAGCAAGTGAGGGCTGCCTTTGGCCACACCAGCCAGCCAGGTCTTGCAGCTGACAGCAGCAGTGGAGTGGGACTGTCCCAAAAGTGGAGCCAAGCGAGCAGCACAACAATCAGAGCTGCTCCTGGGAGATTTTCATACGTGCCAGGAGAAAGCTTTGCTTGTGCTTTTCTTGGATCTCTCTGTCTAGAGCTTTTCGTAGAAAACAGCAAGGTTAACATCAGATTGTTTTTGGAGTTTGACCTCCTGAAAAAGTGAAGCAAAACTTCAAAAAGTAAAACTTATGGATTGTGTTAGAGAGTTTAATAGGACAAAGGAAGAAAATAAGAAGATGATGATAATAATTAAAAAAAAGAATTTGAATATAGCAAACAAGTGATGCACAATGCAGTTACTTACTGCTTGCCAAATGATGCCCAGTCAGTTCCTGAGCGGTGGCCTCTGGCCAGCCTTCCCCTCCGTTTATATCCTAGGCATGACATGACATGATATGAAATATTCCTTTGGCTGGTTTGGATCAGCTGTCCTGGCTGTGTCTCCTCCCAGCTTCTTATGCCCCTCCAGTCTTCTTGCTGGCAGGGCAGTATGAGAAGCTGAAAAGTCCTTGATTTAATGTAAACAGTACTTAGCAACAACTAAAAAACATCAGTGTGTTATTGACCTTATTCTCATACTAAATCCAAAACACAGCACTATACCAGCTACTAGAAAGAAATTTAACTCTACCCTGGCTGAAACCAGGACACCAAACAATTTTAAACCAGCAAGCACCAGCTATCAACATCAATGTTGGTGTCCTGTTTCTGGATTGACCTTGCAACACTTGGCCTCTCTTCAAATGGATGGCAGTCAGTCTTCTCTCCTAATGGTAGCTGAGACTTTTATACTTCTTGATGTCTTGAACAACAGGACTGAAGATGCTGAATGATGATTGTTTCCTCCTATATTCCTTAGTGTAAAATAGCAGGAAAAATAGGGGACTAGCCCTCTCATAGCTGAATAATTCCAGCTCCTCTTTTTCAGTAGTGCAGTTAATACTAGGCTTTTGCAAGTCAGGAGTACCATGCATGTGCTCAGCGTTACCAGTGTTAGCTGTGAGCTGGTAATCTGCTTGAAGATAGACTGGAAGAGTGCTTTCGCTTGGGGTTAGCACTAGAATGTCACTAAACAAACTAATATTATATATAGAATTATTTTAGAACAACAAACGTTCTTGTGAATGTGCTGTTAAATGACAATAGCTAGTTTCTCAAATTTTGAATTTGTTTCATTTGAACCTGACATTTGCTACACTGGATAAAAAAATAATTCTTTAAAATTAGGGTTGGGTTTACCATGGCTGATGGGTATTGTCGTATTGTTGTGTGGTTTGAGTATTTTGTTGTGCATCTTTTGATGTATTTACAATTTCACAGAGGACCCACAGGTCACAAGATGCACATCCCCACTCTTGTAATAACCCAGCCAGTTATTTCCCATAAAGCTGGAGGTCTAATAGGATGACTGGTTTATTAATCCAAGGAAACTTGCCATGTTAAAGCTGGAGGAGAAAGAAGCATAAATGCCTGTGTTTAAATAATGGCATACTACAAACGAGGCTGGACTTAGTTACTTTTATTGGACAGTGTAGAGACAAAGAAAGAAGCTAATGGGCTCAAGCTGTGCAAAGGAAAGTATTCACGTGGACAGTGCTGGAAGACTTCTTGCTCTCACCCTCTGCCTGCTGAGATCTCTGCTTCTGTCTCAGCTCTTGTTTTTGAAAAAATACTTCTGGAAAAGAAGGTGGATCTGGTACAAACAAAATCTTTTGATATCTTTTTTTGTCAGATATTAGGAAGAATGCTGATTTTTTTATTTTTCATAAGAAAATAACAGTCGTGACTCCTGTGCAGAGCATAACAGCCCGAGACATCTCAGTGTGTGCAGCCTTTGGGAAAGGAAGAATCTCATGATTCAGTACATTATATAGCACGTCAGCCAGGGTAGCACCCTCGAGGAGGCTAGGAGTAGAGTCTGTTGTGTTCTATTAACAAACTAATCAGTATCTGAAAATGTCTGAAATGGCTATTTTATCTGTGTTGTATGGCTGTATCAGCAGCTAAAATCCACCCCCATCCCCAAACTACTTCTCTCATTGGCATCAGCAGCCTGCCTCCATTTTAATATATTTTAGCAAGACCATTCCATCTTCCTCCCATTTGCTGTGTCTAATACTGCTGTGGGGTTTTGTGGGTGTTCAGGATTTCGTGGCTTTCAGTGTAGACCTAATAGACCACTCTGCTCCTCAGTGCCTTGTAACAGCAATGCTGTTACAATCAGGATCAGAGTCCATTGGGATCCTGGTAGGTTTTGGAGAGGGAGTTTTGTAAGTTTACGTGGTCATTCATGCCTGTTAAAGGAAGGCAAAGGAAGCCCCATGTAGGTCAATTCCAGCCAGTATTGCCTATGAGACATACTTCAAATAAAAATTGGACAGTTCACACCAGATCTGTTGTTCCAGAGAAACCCAAGCTGTCATGAGTGACAGCAGAAAGAAGCTACTGACTGTTTCTGTGGTGGTGTATCAGAATTTGCTGTGTATTGATCTCTAAATATCGGATGCAAAACAGTATTTGGAAATACTAGGCAAAAATTCTTAATTGCATCCATTTTTCAAGTTTACTGATTTATTTGAATGACCTTTATATTACCAGGAACAAAAAGAACCTTAATCTGTCTTCTGAAAAAAAGTCATTAAAATGAGACAGTTGGGAACAAATTACCACATCCTGTGCATGCTCAAGACTTTGAGGGTAAACAACTACCAAAAATCAGAGTTTGTGAATTAGTAACAGCATGACTTGCACATCTCACTGTAATATTTCAATGTGATCAGATTCTATGTTTATTTTGCACACAACTTTTACTAGGAAGCTGTTCAGAACTTGCTTTTCTTTTTTGTTATGCTTTTACCATGCCATGATCCTGACATTCAGCAGTAATGAGTTCACATAGTTAAATTTCAGTACTTAAAATAACAAAACCACTAAAAAAAAAAAAAAAAACCACCCCCAAAACAAAACTTCTGTTAATTGAATTCAGATGCCTTGTCTGGAGAACCTTCAATTAAACACAAAAATAGGATACTTTCTGGTTCAGCAAAAAGGGGGTTTTAGTTTTAATTTCTTTGTGACTTGTTGTGTAATTGTTCTTCTTACATGTACTGAAAACTGTCTGGATAGCGCAGTATGAGGCTTTTGTTTGTATGTATTGTCTTGCTTTCCTTTATTTTCTGCTCAGTAAAAAACAGGTTGTGTTTCCAGTTGTAATTTCTATGTTTAGCTTGAGAGTCTATTTTAAATAGATGTTCACTGTTTTTACAAGTCTTTGTAAATTTTAAGACTTTAGAAGGACAATGCTCACAGTTGTTCACATGTTCTGCAGTCTTTAGATTGTAGAAAATAACATCATAAAAATTCACTGAAAAGAACTGTTTTGGTTGGGGGAAGGAGATGAGTAAAAATTGACTGTGTTTAGTTGTAGTAGCACCATGTGAAGTTGTAGACATCTGATAGTTAAAGTATTGGTGATGTTTCCATCGCCATTTTCATGAAAAGTAGTCACCCTTCTTAATTAGCTGCTCTGTTGTCAACCTGGGAATGTCAACAAGAGCAGATGATCTCCTCTGCCCACCTTGGCAGCTGCTGGGCAGCATGGTGTGATGTCAGGGCTGCTGCCAAGGACCACGGATGGAAAATCAGGAGACAGCCTACACTGAAAGTGTCATTGATAGATGACAAGGAGCATTGAGAAGCTGGAAAATAGGGGCAGGACTCTGTTGTGTCATTGATGCTGGGAGGCAGGCTGCCTGTGGCTTCATGACATGCCAATGTAAGACTGGTCCTAAATGAGGCAGAAGGTGGCAGGGTGGGAGAGGAAAGCCTCCCACCAGCACCATCAGTGTCTATCTGGAGGCTGGCATTTGTTCTTGCCTCTACAATGGGTGCTCTGGTGGGCGGCTTGGTTAGATCAACATGGTTGTAGGTGATGGCAAACCAAGTATTTCTTGTCTTCTGAACACCAAAGGGAAAATGTCTCGGATATGGAAGCTTTGGAAAGTAAGCTCTGAAAGCTTTAGGTGTGCAAATGACATCATCTGCAGCTCAAGCAGAATGCTTGTCTGCTCTGTGCATGAGGAGATTGGTTTATGGACTGCTCTGTAATTCCAGCAGCTGCTGTGTACATGTATGCATGTATTACGTGATTGCTAATGCTCTTCAGTGGCATGTGTATCTTGGCCTGTCCTACTAGCAAGAGAGCTTGTTGCCCTGAAGAGCCTTCCTCAGATCAATTACTACTGTGGCTGCCTGTGTGGCTGTGGCAAACTCACCATGACCACAGGTCTGAGAGTTACTATAGGACCACAGTGCCTCTGTGTGAAATTCCTGCTGGGCATGGGGAACATTTGGTTTTCCACGGTGGCCTTGCACAAGGGTCCCTCGAGACCAGGCTTGCAAAATGCTGCTGTGGGGCTGCCAGATGGGGCCCCGTGGGGTTTGGCTCATACAGGAGCCAGTGGGAAAGCTGTAACAGGCCCCTTGGAGGAGAGCGGATGGCTCGGCTCAGCTCAGCTGGGGACTTTAGTTTCTGTGTTGAGTAGGGTGGCAGTTGAAGTGCTGATGGAACTGGAAGGCTGAATTGATGCACACCTGGCTTGCATTGTATGCTTGCCATGACTTATGGTGAGAGGCTTTTAGGAAGAAGTTGAGTTTGGTTTGTATCACAAGTGAAGTGTATTGGTAGCACTTGAGTGAAAGCTGTTGTTCTTAAATATTGTATGGTTGGGGTTGTGGTTTGGAGCTTTTCTTTATTGTTGCATTAAAATGACATTTCTAACAGTTGAAGAATGTACAGAATTGTCATAGTTAAAGTGTTTACAGGAAACATAAACATATGATGGAGTATACAGAAAGAGCTACTGAGCTGGCCTTCTGTTTAATTTGGGAAGATGTCAAATATCATTGAGTGGTACCTGATTAATCAACTGTTGCTTTGAATGTTTTCTCTCTCTGTACTGTTTGCCCCAGTTGTTGCTGATCGGGTGAAAGGCCAAATCAGGAGTTTCAGAAGAAGCAGATCAGCAGTTTTTTCACTGTTCAGTATGGGATACTCTTGTCACACCAGAATTGTATTGTATTTTATAGAATGGGTATTTCTGCTAAAGTAAATTAAATGACAGTGTAAATGTACTTGAGTGTTTCTAAAGCCAGCAGTAGGAAGAGAAAGCAAACAGATTTCAGTTTCCATAGAAACAAAGAGAGAAGAAAGATTATCTCAAAACAGCTTTAATTCCTGCATCTCCTTTCTTAATTTAATGCTTAACCAGAATTCTCCAAAATAGCCAGCTTATCATGGGTCCTGCTTCCAAAATGCAGGGTTTCAATTCGGAGCTGATAGAAATGAAAAAAATGTAAAGAATTATATCTCAGTGAATATACATGTCACATAGTAGTTTCGGAGCAGTCAAAGCTGCATTTGCTGATTCAGTCATAAACTAATTCAAGCTTAAACGTGTCATCATGTGCAGTGTCACACAGTTTGCTATCAGCCATAAAAACATTAGTGTTCAAGTGGTTTACACAATGTGTGGAGAAGCCAGAGAGCGACTGTTTTGTGCTAGGACCATGGACTGTTTTCTTGCTGCAGTGGGTCAGTGCTCAGAGGTCATGTTGTTGAAAGCTGCTCGTGGTGGTGGCACAACACTTCCCACTCCCCCTCAGAAGGGAAGGTGTCACCACTGAGGTGCAGCTCATGGCTGGGTGAGGCAGAGGGAGGCTCCTGCCAGGGTGTTAGTCTGGATGCTGCAGGGTGGCACTGGGGGCTCAGTGCACAGGCGCCACATTTGCACCCAGGTACAGCTCAGGGCAGGTTTGCAAAAGGCAGAGGGATGACCACATGCTGGTTATGATGGTCTCTTGTGGTGCTGAGGATGCTGCTGGTTTGGAATAGGACCTGGTTGTGGGATGTGGTTCTGTGTGATTTAGTGTGTGTTGGAGTACAGCACTACAGTTAAAATCAGAAACTTGATAATGTTTTATAGAAGCAAATTTTCTTTACATTCTCTGCTAGCATATATTCTCTATTGATGACAATAATACTCTTTTTCATATACCACAATGCCGAGCTATAACGGCACATGTGCACGTTAAGGAAGGTGCCTATTAGTGATCAGTACTCTGGCTTTGTGCAGCATCTGCTGTAATGCTTAGAAAGTGGAGAGTTAATATTTTGATTGTGTTTGCAGATGATTCTGAAGTAACCATGTTGTAAAAGCTGGTAAGAGCAGAGATATATTTCGGAACATTCTAGAAAAATTGGGTTGGCAATAAATAACAAACAGTTCTGGAAAAGTATGGAACTAGCATAATTGCAGGAATATAGTTTAAATGCCAAAATTGCATGATGTTCTGAGTACTAAATAGCATAATAACAACAGAAGTCAAGTCAAAACCAGGTTGTGTGCCAGGTTGCAAAGAAAGGAAAAAGACTCTAATTTCAGCTGTGTGAAAACAGTGTTATGTTCAATGCGAAGATACTCTTGTCGTTTGTAATGGCAGAAATTTTCCAGTCACTGAAGACATTGTAACTACATTTCTGACATGTCTGTGCTACTTTTTATGATTTTCCTGAAAAGTGTGAAGTGCCTTCACTTATTTCTGTACTGCAAACAAATTCTGAAACTGTAAAATGCCTGTTTCTCTGTGATCGTTTTAACAGAAACTGTTGCTCCTCCAGGATATGGGTCAGCGGCTGGGAGGAGTAAAACTGCTTTCCCCTTTGTGATCTTTGAGTGACTAAATTATTCCTAAATATTAGTTATACTATGAAATCACATTTCCCAATCTACCCTGAATACTTCTGAGATAAAGTGCTGTCCTGTTCCATCTGGGCAAAGGCATAGCAATGTCATATAGAATAATATAAACACATTACAGTTCTTGAAGCTTCAGAGTCACTTTTTAGTTGTATGTTGTGCACTCTTGTATGCATGCGTCCTTTGGAAAGGGTTCCTTGACTGTCTGGTGGTTTTGTGTTCGTATTGTCAGAATATTGCATGGAAATGGAAGTGGCAGAAATGTCCACCTTGTAACAGCTCAGGTCTGTGCAGGAAATCCCCCTTTCCTTCAGAGAAGAAACTATTTTGTGTAACCAAAAATTAAGTAGCTTGAAGTTTCCGCTGACTTCAGCACTGGCTTCCACCAGAAATTATTTTAAAAGTTCATTTGGTTTCTGATGACACGAGTATCTGTTCTGCAGAATGTTTGAGAACTGAACATCGGGAGTCTCTAGGTAAATGATGGTTTGGTTTTGTCTTTTTGGTTTCTTGTGGTTTGGGGCTAGAGCACCGTTATCCGATGTGATGATAAAACGTATTTGCTTCTCATGTGTTGTTTACCCCAGCAGTGGTACCAATGTTGGTCAGTGTACTGGGTCAGATCTGTTGAATCCACGTGTTGGAGAAACAACTACAGAACTCCAAAAACTCTGTAACAGTTGTCCAGCTTATTATTTATTTTCCAGTTCATTTTTAGTAAAAGAGGAGAGGCATCCATCTTGATGCTGTAACAGTTTGCTCCACATTTCTTGGGACTCAGCTGCACTGTCTTTTTTGTGTTAACTCCCACAGTAACTTTGAATGCATTTACAATAAAATGTATCTAAATTATGTGTCCAAAGAAGGACATCAAAGCTGGTGAAGAGTCTAGAGAATAAGTCTTATGAGGAGCAGCTGAGGGAACTGGGGTGGTTCAGCATGAAGAAAAGGAGGCTCAGGGGAGACCCTGTAGCTTTCCACAAGTACATGAAAGGAGGTTGTAGTGAGGTGGGGGGCAGTGTTTGTTCCTTGTAGCAAGTGATAGGACAAGAGGAAATGGCCTCAGGTTGAGTCAAGTGAGGTTTAGATGCGACATGAGAAAACATTTCCTCACTGAAAGGGTTGTCAAGCATGGGAACAGGTTGCCCAGGGAAGTGGTGGAGTCACCACCCCTGGAGGTGTTTAAAAGATGTGTAGATGTGGCACCTGGGGATACGTCTTAGTGGTAGACTTGGCAGTGTTAGAATAACGGTTGGACTTGATGATCTTAAAGGTCTTTTCCAATCTAAATAATTCTGTGATTCCCCAGTCTAAACTAAGGCATGCA
Organism: Megaceryle torquata; assembly: GCA_024611175.1. NCBI lineage: Eukaryota > Metazoa > Chordata > Aves > Coraciiformes > Cerylidae > Megaceryle > Megaceryle torquata. The sequence goes on along the minus strand of JANIJG010004135.1, from coordinate 47,120 downwards.
ATTCCCAGGAGCTCTGCATTTTGTCAGTTGTGAACACTGTCTTAGACTGTAGATTTTTAACTTAAAAGAAGCGGTCCCACTGTTGGTAGCACTTCCAGACACAGCAGTGGTGGTGGAAGAGGTTGAGCATGTGACCCAACCCCTTGAAGCAAGACTGGCATTTTGCTTGGGATCTGGGCTTTTCCCTGGGTCTTCACACCTGCAGCAGCCCAGCTGCCAAGAGTAGCCTGGGAAGCTGCAGCATAGGGCTGAGACTTGCAGTTTCAGTGACGAGGTGCTGATACTCATGTTTCTGTTTGTTTGTGTTTAGCTCCCCTGGGAAATTCATAAAGGATGACTTCTGTTAATAGCTTTCAGTCGTGGTACTTAAAATTTGACTAAACTTTAAGCAAGTGCCATGAGAATACATGGTGTAAATGTATCCTGTCATTCAGCTGCATTATTAAAAGGGAGAATAACATCAGATCTATGGTTTGTTGAGTGCTAGAAAGAAGCGGAAGGCCCTGAAATCTTTTCCTTGACTGAAGGTGTCAGAAGAGGGTACGCTGATCCTGCTGGCATCATTCCCAGCCCCAGCAGAAATATAGTAGCTTAATATGATGTGATAAATCAAGTGCAAAGTTGCTTTTCTTCCCAGGGAGATTATATGTAGACTAATTTTATGATTTCATTACAATAAAGACACACTTTTAAATTAGCAGGAGAGGGGGAAGGAGTGAAGCAATGAACAAATCAAAACCCTAAAGGATATATGAGGGCAAAACTGGCCTTCCTGATTCTGCTGTCAAGCTGTTTGGTTTTATCTGGGAGGTGGTGGTGATGGGTACACTGGTTTCCTGTTGTGATTGGTGTGTCAGCCATTTGTTTTAAAAACAAAGCAAAAGCAGCCTGACTCCCCTGGTTTCCACTTGGGATGGTATGTGGGATTCTCTGTCTTGCTGTAAAAAATTTGTAGTTTTATATGAGCCTTGTGTAGCTGCCTGTGCAAAATCCTGTTTGTGCTCACGTGCTGTATGTTCCAGCTGACAGCACCATGTTTATGCCTCTTTAAGTTTCCATAAACTAAAAAGGCAGTGTATTTCAGCCTTTCTTAAGAGCCAAATGCAACGTCTGTTTACATCCCAAAGAAAATGTAAAAAGTGTGAGACTATGTGAAGTCCTGGATTTAAATAAATGAATAAGAAACTTGTAGGGTTGTTGGAAACTTGATGTGTCTTTGTGAAGTTAGTGAGTTTTGGACCCTATATGAAGGTGTCAGAAGACTGTATCCTCTATCCAAAGGGGTGCTAATCTGAAGGATCAATCCTGCAAGTGTTGATGGTGTAAAACTGATTTTGTCAGTTGCTCTTCTGGTTTTGCAGTAACCACTGTAACACTTCGCAGGGCTTTTAGGTCAGTTTATTTCTATAATGGCTCTTACAAAATATGTCAAATGATGACTCGGATTTTAAGATGACTCTGAAGAAAAAAGTTACTGTTGGAGGTATTTGAGATGATGCTGTTTTGTCTTTAAGGAAGTATTGCAAAGACATGAGAAAAACTGCCTGGCATGAGAATAGGAGCTTTTGGCTCAGTTGAGTCATTTGAAGCACTTTATTACTTGTGCATTGGCTGCAAACTGACATTTCAGCCTGTGTAAATACACTGGTATCTTCTGAAATGCATATATTGGTAATCCCAGTGTCCCAGCATTTTGTTAAAGTTTCTACCCCGGTTTTAGCTCCTTAAGGTCCCATTTTCAACTTCGTAATTTCCAACAGTTTGGGCTGGTATATTTTCAGTGCCAGAAGTCTGAGCACTGAGCTGATCAGTCTCAGACTGATTTATATTTTTTTCTTTTTCTTAAATATTTGTTTTAATTTGAGTAAAAAATTATGTACTATTTTTGAGAAGGCAGCTAGGGAATTACATCGTTTCTTAGTGTTTGACAAAGAGGGCTCTTGATTGGTAAATAATGTAATACAGTGGAGACTGTGGTGGGAAACGAGAAGAAAACAGTGGAGACCTCTTAAACAGCTTGTGTGAAGTTGCAGCGGCAGCAGAGAGGAGGTATTTTCACAGCTGTATTTTGTTTGGAGTTAGGGGAGCTGAGGAGCTGACACTCTGGCTGACCATAGCATGAGAGCTGCTGATAGAGGATCCATAAGGACCTGGAACAAAATGACTTGTGGTAGGAAGTCTGAGATAAATTTTTGAGGGCTGGAGAGGAAAATAATGCCACAAAAATCCTGACACGTGTCCCAGAGCCTAGAGTATTATCAGGCCAAATACATGTGCAGTCTGCTACGACCATTATTGAAAGGTTATTTCATGTTCATAGCAGGGTAGCAAATTGAGCATGCCTGCTGTGGAGTTCAGTCCAATGTGCCTCTTTAAAATGTGCAGACTGCATTCAGTTTGAAACAAATTTGTTGGCATCATACTGATTTTTGGGTGGTGTTTGATATAGAATACCTCTCCCACAAGAGTCCATTTGAAGGAGAGTTCAGTATTCATCAGAAAGTTCCCTCTGTCTTTGAATCAGAGGTCAGGACAATCCACGGGAAGTGTTAAATGAGTAACTAATAACAGTACTACAGGCACTATCCACATAGTTGTCTGTATGTCATGATTTTTACACTGCAGACCATTTTTTCTATGTCTGGAGATGCTAGGTTCTTTAATATTTAGGTACCTGGCTTCAGAAAAAAAATATGAGATTTTACCCTCCAAAAAGGGCCTTCTTCAAGGTGCAAGGTACCCAATCTGTTAGATGGCATTAAACCCCAAGCATTAAAAGACCCCAAACAAAAACCAAACCAATCTAAAAAACCCACAACCCAAGAAAACCCATGAGCAAAGAACTTCAATATGTGGAATGAGTTTTGATTTTGTTTCTGTGGTGCTTGTGTGAACACATCTCCATTATACATCTCCTGAGTAAAGACTGCCAGTCATGCTAAATGGGCCTCACTTAGGAGTTTTGCAGTATGTTGCTCACTGGGGAGCTCAATAATTTAACTTCAGAATTATTGTACTTAGAGAACATGTGCTGTAAAGGGACAGAAATCCCCCATGAAGAAAGACAAAGCCATAAGCAAATTAATGAGTGAGATCTGGATGATCTTGCTTTGTAAGGCTGTTTTCACTTGAGGAAACATACAGTGTGTAAGAGTAAACTGAGCTATATGTGCAGGTAAGTTACTAAGCTTCTAATATACAGAAAGCCACAGTTCTATAAACTTTGTAATAAGGCAGAAGATACTACTTATGTATTACATTTTTATAAGATTTTCTTTTTTATGTATTCTTGTTTTCTTGGATATAAGAAAATGAGAAGAACCCATATTTAGTAGTTCATTGTGAATATTTTGTAAAATTATGTTAACAGCTGCTGCTGTTGGCAGTTAGATAGCATTAAACAGTAGCCTGGCTTAACTCTAGAGGGTTTTCAAGCTTCCTTTAATGTGAAACAATAAACCTCTAGATTAGATTTCTCTAGATAGATTTCTCTACCGTTATTGGTGACCAAATGTCATCTTTCTGAGAAATGTAGACTCTTATACAGAATAACAGATGAAGAATTTAATTTTTCATGTATCTGAATGTTAATTTCAGTATGCTGCAATTTCTTTACTCTGTAACTCAGCCAAGCTCAATAGAAATTTGTAGAAATGAAATACTGTCACTGAAATGACCCTGTGAAATGTTGTAGAATGTTCTGCCTGCTATACGATTGGAACAAAAAGCCTATTCTCACCTTTCAGCAAAAGTTTAACAGTATTGCCATAAAGCTCTGGCATTAGAAAAACATTATTACTCTTAAGAATTCTGACAGGCATGTCCTAAAAATAATACACCACCTAGTAATGTAATGCAATCATACATCATTTAAGTTAGACTGTCCTGTAATATGTTCCAATATGAATACCTTTAGCTTTTTTAAACAACTGATTTCATATCAGTTAGGAGTCTGCCAACCATACAAGCAAAGCAGAGATTGTTGCTGATACTTATTTATATAGCTATATGTAGATAGACTAAAACAAATTTTCTTCATGCATGTGTAACACTGAGAAGCTAAATTTAGATAATGGCCACTATATTGTGATAGTCTACATGGCACAGATGTTTTTCATATATTTTAAGATGTCTCTTGTAAGTATCATGGTCTGCAGGAGAGCTTGTGAGTGGCAGTTAGAGATCTAGTAAACTACCACACCTTAGTGGGGACATCCTGATGTGGTTCTCCAAGCTAAATAAAGCATAGGAAAATGATATAAAAAGAAAGAGCATGCCTAGGTAATTGTTACCAGTAGGGAGTGTTCTCATCTCAGAGTTTATAAGTGTGGTCAAAGCTCCCAAAAGCAGTGCTAAATAAACAGTTAGGCAAGTGACTCAAAATGCATTTTAGACCACCTTACTGCCTTCATCGACTTGAGCTCCTCGCTAATTAGGTTAGTAGTATACATAGAAAGTGCAAATCTTTCTGGGACAGGTAGAGAGCATGAGAGAAGTAATACCAGTTAGAAACTTCTGCTGAGGTTGATTAAATTTGGACGGGTTGGGCTGTGTGGTTGTGTGACATTGCAACCAGTGTAGTTACCTTTTTAACACAAAGAACGTAATGCACTGCTTACATTTTTGAGACACTTTCAGTCATTGGAGAGGTTAAGGCTGTAGGAATTAAGCAAACATCTGAAAACTGTTCTGTGTTCATTGTATTCCAAATGTTTAGACTCAAACTTTTGAAAACTGAAAGCATGCTAAATGCTTGATAACTCATAGCCAAATATTTGGTGTTTGCAATCTGGGAAATGCCATCGTTACATATTTATATTGACTTCTGGATAAATTTTTGAGTTGAAGAAAGTCATGGGGGTTGTGCTTTCTCTTTCATACACGTAAGACTTGTGTATGTGTTGTGGGTCTTGGGCTTCAGTAATACAGACAGCATTATATTTTGAAGAGCAGAAGTTGATTGAACAATATGTTCAATTATTTTTTCATAGGGCATCCTACAGAGTGTTTATGTATCAGTCTACCAAATCTTGTGCTCCTACAGAAATTGGTGTAAATCTCATTGAAGATGATGAGATATGAGGCAGAAGGCAGCAGAGGCCTCTTTCTAGAAATTACGTTGATTGTGCTGGACACTAGTAGTGCTTTGTAGAAGAAGAAAATTCCTTCTGAAACACTGAATTTTAAGTTATCTATTCCATACACTAGAATCACTTTTCTCAGTAAAGGCTGAAATCTAAAGTAGAAGGTATGTATTGCAAGGGGTTGGAATGAGAGGAATGGGGTTAATCCTGTCCTTTTACAGTTGCAGGACATGAAAGGGTGTTGAAATGGAGAGGCAGGTTTAAGCCAAGTCCAGAGCTCTGTGGTTGCTAAATCTTGCCTCTTGCTTTTAAATCTGCAATTTCTTTACAGAAGTTCCTAAAATACAAAATACTTGCACTGGAAAATCTTTTTGTTACTCAAGTGCATCCCTTTGAGATAAAGGGAGAAAGGAGTTAAAATGCCTTTGTGAACAGAAGCCAGTAGCTGGATAGTGTGAAAATTGAGCAGTTTGGCCAAAGCATTTATAGTAATGGAAAATATTTATATTAAATCATGTTGGAAGTCTAGAAAACCAGCTGAAGCTTTAGTATTTTTCTGATTGAGATTAATAAAACTTTATACTAATGTGTCAAAGTAGTAGTAGCTCATTTAGGTGTACAGTACGGTCCTTATATCACCTACTTATATCTTCTGTTTCACAGTTCCAGGCTTCTAAGAGACCTTGGCAAGAAATGCTACTTCAGTTTTGTGCCTGTTAAGCATTTTGAAGATGGGAAGCTAATAATGGATAAACAATTTGTATTTTTTTTTAAATTTTATCTTCAGAGAATAAAGCAATACAAAGATTGCCATTTCTTATGTAGAATGCTCTTTCTTTTCAAGAGGTATGCAAGTATAGGGAAGTATTTTACAGTGATTCTATTGTGACATAAAAAAGTAGTAGATTGGAGGAAAAGGAAACAAACTTCTAAAAAGACTGCTTTTTTTAATTATTATTTTTGGTTGTACTTTTTGAGATCAGATAGGAGAATGAGAACTGTGAAGAAAGTGGAAAACAGTACAGACATACTCTTGATTCTGCAGGCTACTTCATGTGGGGGTCTGTTATCCTAAATGCAGCTGCCTCTCTAAAAAAGTATGACAAAATTATAGCAACTGTATGACTCGAGGTGTTGTGAAAAGCACATGCAAGGAAAACTCATTTGGCTTTAGCACAATAAAAAATGAGTAATTCTTTAGACCTTTATGCAGCCAATTGTCTGTGAAGTGTACTTGTTTCTTCTCCACTAGGAAGGTGCCTCTGTGGTCAGACCACGGACCTTGGCAGTTTCTCAGAAATGTGCCTCCAGGGACAGGGACTTCAAACCAAATGCCCAACAAACAACTCATTCTGAAAAGGATTTGCAGCATAGTACTTAATATTAATAATAGTAATAAAAATCTTCCTTGAATAACTGTTGACTTGCCAGCTGGGTGTATTCCAAAATTTACTGACTTGCTGTTTTCCAAGATTGCCTGTGCAGGGAGAAAACAGGTAAGTGTATCTGAAACTATCTGTATAAATGCCAGAGATAGGAATAAAGCTTGCAAGCTGGGTTAAGTTTAAATAATAAAATCCTTGTCTCTGGAAAAACTTAATGCAAAAGAGCAGGGCTGATGTCTGGTTTTGTAATAGGAGACTCTTGAGACTGGTATCATCTGAAAAAGCGTCGGATCAGATACAGATTCCCCAGAGTTTGTAGCCTGAATGGCAGAACGAAGTGAGACTTAAGAGGCCTTGCATGTGACACAGTCTCTATTGAAGCTTCATTATTATCTCCTTTGTCCACCCCTTAACCTGACCTTTAAATTGTCATCAATTTAATTGTCATCTCCTTTGGTAAGGAGAGTCTTGTAGAGAGAAGGTTTATCTGTGGAGTTGTGGTCCTGTACTGCAGATGTACAGAGGGAGGTTTCCTGCCTTTGCTGTGCCGCTCTCCGTGCGGGGAGAGCATGAGCATTGAAACAGGAAGTGTCATGGCCCTGCCACCCTCTTTTGTCCCACCATCTTTTGTTTCTTCCTATGCATCATGCATTTTGCAGGGTAGAGTTTAAGAAGTTTTCTCTGTTGAAAGCAAATGGCCTGCAAATATTCTTGCACTTGTCTTTCATGCAGGAGGAAAAGGGGGAAATGAAGTAACCCTAAGCCTTAACAAGTTTCTTCATACAGCAGTCAATTAAAACAGACCTCGCCAAGCTACTGAAACTATCACTGGACATTTAGTGAAAAGATCTTCCCGAATTGTTTTCACAGGGTGCTCAAAGAGAGAGATCCAAAGGAAGGGAATTGGTATTCACCTCTCAGCTTCTCTCCCCGTTCTCTTTTCTGCAGTTTCCCCATTGTTTCCATTCTGCTGTTATGAAGACATTGCTCGTATCTGAGTTGAAATTTTTATGCTTGTTTGTACTGAATTGTATCTTATATTTTCAGACCATTTCTTTAACTTATTAGTATCTTCATGTGTTCATTTTGGAGTTTCAGCAGATGTCAAATCCCTTAATTTGGTATTATCAAATTTAATACCAGTCCTCTTTCATGCCTTTTTTCCAACTCATGATTGAGAGTATTGAGTGATAAGACCCAGAACACCACCCAAGGGAAGTTGGGTTGATTAGGTTTTGGTTTTGTTTGGTTGGTAGATTTTTGTTTGTGTGGGGTTTTTTTTGTTTGTTTGTTTTTGTGGGTTGTTTTTGTTTGTTTTGTTTGGTATGCTACATGGATTACTGCAAAATAAAACATTTTTAAAGGACTTGCATTAAATGTTTAACTCACTGGATAA
>JANIJG010004135.1:27062-37507 GCA_024611175.1 Megaceryle torquata | reverse complement strand
ATCCTCTTTCATCTGTCTCTCTTGTACTGAAAAGCCATCCCAGTCTATTTGCCTACCTCTTATTTATGAATTATAATTATAAATTTCAGTATGTTTGAATCCAACAAAAACAGTTAATGTGGATATTATTCCTAAGAAATTAATCTATAGAATAACTCAACACTCTAGTCTTGAATGTTAAAAAGCAAGTATATAAATATAAACACGAATGGATTTGGACAAACTGATAAGTATACAGAAAATCAGTATTCTTTAATATTTGTTTTTGTAAAGGTATTTTTCTTTATTTAGAATCTTTCTCTGATATATATTCTGGATTGGTTTAGAATCTAACATTATTCAAAACCTTCGTATCTGTATTCCAATGGTACTTTTATATATATTACATATCTTGAATTTACCAGTAGTTTTTCAAAAACTGTGCTTATGTGTGCCAGTTTCTCATCTAATTGTTAGAGTATGAAACTGGTAGGTAAACCAATCTTACTGAAGTTCCCAGGGTTCGGTTCGCTGGGTAATAAAGTCAAATAGGTATTTTTATCACATTCCAGTTTCTTTGCTTCATTGTGTGCAGTGATGTACACTGAATTAAATGCATGGGGTTTGTCTCAAGTTTTTTTCTATTAATGATTTTATAATGAGGGATAAATAATGTTTTGAAAGGCAAGAAAGAAAGCAGAGAAATCCATTGTGGATTTTTTTTTTTTTAATACTGCTCACCCTACATTTTTTCATGGTCAAAATAAAAATTTTGACAGGATGTTAGTCTCGTACAGAGGAAACCCAGTTGTAGGTGCAGAGCCTTTTACATATGATGGAAGAAATTGCAGTAAGTTGCTTTGTATTCCAGCATGGACTGGACCGTGGGGTTTTGCTATGTTAGTGTTTATTACACACTTCTGAAAAAGTTGTCTCTGTTAAAGCTGGTATGGCTATGCTGACCTCAGCAATAGTTTTCCTTTTAGGTTGGATTTGAGCTGGGCAACATCTGCTGACAAGCTGCTGGTTTTCAGGTCATAGTCCCTAGGCCCCTTCCTGCCTTTGGACCACAAAGGGCTCCATGACGTGATGACTAAAAGCATCTTACTATTTAAGACGTGTAAAAAAGTCTGTGAAGTTTCTAAGGGGGGTGAGAGAGAGACATCTATAAAATGCAGGAGGTTGACAATAAAGTGCAGAAACTACCTTAATCTGTTGTTTCTGTCAGCCGTATCTGGCCTGGGCACGTGCTGCCAGCCATGTGCATCCTGTTCACCTACCAGTGGAGCTTGGTTTAGCTGTAGCAGGAAATTTTTCATGGTGGAAAGAAAAGGGTGAGGAAACTGCATAGAATGAAATGATAACTGGTACTGGGGAGCCATGAACTGATTTTGATTGTGGATGGCTTTCCAGTTTTCTTGCTTAAATAATGTTTTTTGTCTAGAAGCAGAGCAGAAATGATCCTCTAATGATTACTCACTGGCACTTCTGTTTATTTTGAAGGTGCTGTTCTTAATGATTAGGGGTGAGGGAGTTGTTCTTCAAAGCCTTGTTTTCCAGACCAGAAGATTCCTCAGACAGCTATTAAGCTGTTCCCTTCCTTTACATGTGAGGTGATCTAAGGGATGATATGCCAGTAAAGGTTGTACTGGTGCCTGGAAGTTTGAGACGGTGACCAAGTGAAGAGAACATTTTCACAAGACCTATTAAATTTGGCAGTAGCTGGATCCCAGATCCCTCAGACTGCTGCTTGTGATTCCCACCAAGGGAAAACCCTGCTCCAGGAAAATAGTCAAAACTCCTCATTTTCCATGTTGGCTCTCTCCCATTATCTCAACTCAATTCTTTCCGCATGATATCTAAATGGTTCAAATGGAGTGATCCTCTTTTGGTTGCTATCAAAGGGTCTTCAGTTCATATGTAACCCATTTACCACCTCTTCCCATACCCCCCTGTCACTTTTTGGAAAGTTTTTTTCCAGGATTGTGGTTATTCTTGTTTTCTGCAGTTCCAAACTGGACACAGTAATATTCATCCTTAATCATAGTGACTGACCATTATTTCTCAGTAAACTTGGCTTGCTTTAAGCAAAACCCCCACACTTCAGTGATTCCAAGAAAAAAGGAACATAACCACAAGGTTTCCCCCAAGATTTTACGTACAGCTGATTCACTTAACCTCAAAGATAGTAAATTATGGAAAAATTTGGAATGATTCCACCTATTCACCATGTTCTGTAATAATGCTGAATTCTTTTTCTTTTTTCCTAATGAGACTGGAGGAAGCTGTGTTCAGTCAGCTCAAGTGTGGTGTTGAGCATGTTTGTGGAATGCTTAATACCACTGTTGTGAGACTTGATTATTGTCTGACTTGTTTCTAATGCCTTAGACTTTCACATTGTTACAGGAAGGCAGAGAAACTAATTTCTAAAGAATAAATACTTCTCTTTGGGGAAAAAAACCCCCTAGATGCGTCTTGTCGGGCAGCAGAAGAGCAATTATGTCTTTATATTGGAGGACTTGAGAGAGGTCATCCTAATGATTCAATGACATAGATTGCTTCAGGGCAATGGACTAGGTTTTTAATGAGGAAAGATGACCTCCTCTTCTATCGCTATATCATTTACACTACAGAAAGCTTCTTTTCTTGTGGCACTTAGTGATGTCAGACACGTGGTGTCCGTGCCAGAGCATGTAAAAGCTGCATAATAATGTTATCCATCATAGATAAGCTTGTCATGGTGATGTAATTATAGCAGATGCTTGAGTTTATGAACCACGTTTATGTTATTCATTCCTAAATCTCTGATTTTTACTACACAACTCTCCTTTTTCTGCTACTTTTTCATCTCTTATTAGACAAGCTTTACCTTGGTCTTTTTCCATCATTGCAATATTTATAATGCTGATTGTTTCTTCTGTTTTTAAACTAACCTAATCTGATATGTATTCTCTGGAAAGTGGCCATACATGTGAAAGCAGCATCCTATCTTAATTTCATAAAATTTGGAAATACCCATCTTGGGAGTCATGTGTAATAAGCTTTCCATGGCCTCTTTTTTTGGTTAGAAAGTTATCATCTTTCTTGCAGGTTTTTTTGCAGAAATACTCTGACCCAGATGCACATTTTTCAGGGTACTTCTGCATGCATTAAGGCTCCTGTAGTATGGCCTTGGTTTTACAGGTAGAATGGAAGGAAGCCCAAGTAAATGACACGATGATCAGTGAGAGCACATGCAGGGCTTTGCAGGGTTAAGGAACTGGCCTGCACACCCCAGAGCCTGCTGCTCCACTCCATCGCAGATGGATTTGTTGAGTGGTTTTAGTGGTTTTTACTTACGGTATGGTATGAGTCATACAGAAAAAGGTTTTGCTTTTATTACTGAAAACAAATTCTCATATTGAACTTGAATCCAAAAGAATTCAGACTATTGAATGGATGTGGCATGCTCTGGATGCTGGCTCATATACCTGAGGAGTAGAAGCAGGAGATCTGGCAGCAGAAGGGAGCTAGCTCAGCACGTGGCATTTGGGGCATTGTAAAGGGAGTGGGGAATGTCTGCAGCTTTCCTTCCTCTGCTCTTCATTTGTAAGTTATTCTGACTACATTTCAAAACAGTACTTGTAATTTTCTTGATCCCTTTTGTCTGTCACTGTTGTTTGCTCAAATCCAGAAGCAACTAACTGCCATGAAAAAGACCTTTATAAAATAGGCCGGAATTGTACTTTAAGTGGTTACAGTAGTAACTAGACTGTACTGTAAAAAAAAAAAAAAAAAAGATTCTGAGAACAGAAATAAAACCTACAGGGTGTCTATTCATTAAAAAAAATACAAAGGAAAGAAAATCTATTATACATACTAAGAACATAGATTACTAATACAGAAAGGTGAAATTGGTTACATTACTGGCTCCTTCACTCTAAAGAATACCTCAAAAAGGTTTCCAGAATACAGCTCAGACACTCTTGATGCTGCTCTTTAAGGTACTGCATAAGAATCTCTTTTGTCAAGAGAATGGAGAAGCTTTTTACAGTCCTCCTCCATGTGAATTTTGGGTATCTAGTAGGCATTTGTAGAAATTATCCTCATAATCTGTACTGATGTAAGGTTGGAGCAGAGGTATTTGTGCTGTCTTTGGTAAGATAATGATTGAGAAGAGATGCATATGTGGCCTAAGGGGAACTTTTAGACTTGCTGCAAGGTTTCATCTCCTGATGGGACATGTTGGGAAAGCTCCTGGTTAATCCTTTAGTAGAAGGGTTCAGGAAGGACAGTTGCAGGGAAGCCTACGGGTGTGTCTGTGAGGGTGTATTTTATATATCAGTGTGTGTTTGTAAGCAATGGATAAAAAGACTGGAAGAGTTGCCTTTTTTATTGTAGCTGACTAAAAAGGGAGCACTTGAAAATTTGAGCAGCTTTGTGTTTTTCTGCTGGTTTTTGTCTGAATCAAAAGGGCATCTTGAAAGGGCAAGTGTAACTGCATGCCAATAAAACTCCCATTCTACTGATACTGTTGGAGAACAAAAAAGTAGCTTGAAGGTTGAGGAAAATCTATATTAGATGAGAGATAAGTGAATGCTTGTCATCTCCGTCAGACCAAAATGTGATAAAAGCCTTTGATACTTCATTATTTAAGAAATCTTTTTGAGGTTAAATGTGCTCACTTGCTTAAAATGTACAAGGATGCAGCTGAGAGTTATTGTACAAATAATTGAATGCCGTGTTTATTTCATTAAAGCTGCCTTGGCCCATTTAGTTTTGTGCTAAAATGACAATGTGCATCTAATCTTTTATCACAAATGTAGCCAAAATAAATTAGTTTTGTTTTTCCTCTTGTTAAGCAAAAATTAAAGCAGAGGGTATTTATTTTCCTTGAATTATTTAACACCACAGAGCCAGTGGGAGAGAAATACACTAGTTCCATGGATTGGCAAATTTTGAAGTTGCATTGGCTGACTTTTGTTTATCTCCATCCTCCTTCTTTTTGTAGGAAATTCCACTTACTTGGATGACCACGGACCACCCCCTCAAAAGGTGAGTTGCTGTTATTTTGTGTGCACTTGCTGTTTTGTTTTTTCAACTAATTGTATGTATGTTGCAACTCTCCTGAGTTTACATCAACAGCACTTGCCCTTTTTGACTTTTTTTCCCCCCAGTGTTTTCAGGCATTTGTAAGTAACTTGGGTGAAATCTCTGTGTGAGTAAACTAATGGAATCTTTGTCATTGAGTTAAGGGGAGGCAGGATTTTAGTGATGTTTTGTCTGTCAGCACATTCATGCAAAAAATGAGACATTACAGTTGGAGCTAATATGGTAAATAGAGGTGGCTTTTTTTGCAGGCAGCGGTTCTTAGAACATGGGTTCTGCTGCAGGTGCAATGCTTTCAAGCAGAACAGTAGGGTATATTTCACGAATGTGTATAATGAGTACCTTTCACAGGGATAGAGTACACTGTTCCTCTCACATATGACTATGCAGCATTGACTTTTCCCTCACCTTCATCATGGCAACTCATGACATTTCAGGTGAGGAACAGTATTGTGATGTTTTCTTCAAGAAGAAAGAGTGGAAGCAGGTGTTTAGGATCTCATGTTTTGTTTTCCTTTGGTTTACACCAAATTGTTTATTCTCTAAAACATGAGTTTTCTTCTACCTTGTGTTTGTCTTTCCAGACAGGAAAGCTATTATTACTCACTTTTTTTGTTGCTTTTTTTTTTTTTGGTCACGTTCTGATTTCTCCAGACTCACTTTATTTGTGTAGTATTTTACTGAGGTATTTGGGAAGGACTAACTGGTTTTTGAAGACTTTGTCCTGTGCAATTGCAACAGTTGAAGGTGCAGCTTTTCTGAAAGTTTCCTTTCCACATTATGCAGAATTCTCACTTGTGATATACCCATGCAGAAAGGGAGTGGAGATACTGTGATTATGTATATACTAATAATTAGCCATAGGCTAATTTAGATAATACAGACTATGGTTTTCTTTAATATAAAACTTTTAAAGTAGTATTGCTTTAATGGAACTTAGATGCCTGGTTAGATGTCCTGCTTTTGTAAAGCCCTGTTGGTATTTAAGTAGAAATTTTACCTGGTTTAAGAACTTCTCGTGAAAGGGTGAGATTCCATGGTCACTTCCAGGCAAACAGTGTAGTCTAGTGATGAAAGGGTTGTTTTTTCCTCAACAGTGCAGGATTCCCACCAGGCTGGTATGGGTGAGCTACAGCAGTTACCTGAAAACATGTCTATCTTCTTATTTAGTTTTCAGACAGATTATTTTGCTGATGTGGTCCACCATGAATGCTAGTGCAGCAGGTCAGAGTGAGTAGTTAGAGATGAGGTGAAGGTGAAAAGCCACGATCTCTGATGGTAGTCCTTACTTTTATCGCTGTTCACAAACAGACCATGAAATCCCATCCTGAGCCACCAGGCCTTGAGTGTATACATCAGTGTGGTGAAACAGTTGGCTTTTGGTCAGTGGAAGGAGAGCGAAAGCAAGCTACAATAATCTGCATTTCTTCACCTTTTTGCTGTGAGGTCTTTGTGCACGTGAGAGCTGTAATTTCCATCTGATAAATGGAAATTTATTACTTTTAAATTTCAGACAGCTCAGTTTGAGGTATGATGTATATGTGATTTTCTTCCTCTCAACACAAGTTACTCATGTTTCTGTATGCACAGTTACTAAAACAAATAGATGTAGACAGAAATGACAAAATCAACCTGTTAATTTCATCATTGCTAAGATGGGAGGGTGGAAATTTAAGGCTAAATAAATGTTTCACACTTAAAATTGATTTAGTACCCTTCTGTGCTCTTGAAAGATGTTTTTTGTTATTATTTGAGTACCATTTGCTTCTCTTGCCCAGAAGTACAGCAGCTTGCATGGAGTAAAACTATGTTTGTGAGGTCTCCACAGTGAACACTTAGCTTGGAAGAGTAAAGTAATGCTTATTCTGGACCTGTATTTTTCATGCTTGCATTAGCATTCAGAAATGCCTAGCTGTGCCAGTAAGGAAAAGACTGTAATCTAAATAAGAGTTGAACCTTGAAAATTTTGTTCAGATTTTTATCATTTTACTTCAAGAGTTTTGTGTTACCAATTAATGGTGCTGTGGATGGGAACTCTACTCCAGTTGGCAGTAGGAGTTAGACAGATTTATCCAACCCAGACACTTCCCTTTTTGCATTATGAAAATTTCTTTTGCCTATCTAAACATGTAATTTTGAGTTGTGTTCACACGGCTTCATCCAGCTGCAGCTCAGCTGTCTGTAGAAAGGCCAGCTGATTAGCTACCTACACAATCAAGTGATTGGTTGTGTGGGTACTCTTTGATTAGCTACTTAAAGTCAGTAAAGTTTTGGGGTTTCCTCAGTAATCACCTTCACTCTTGAAAGCTTGGTGAATAGCTCGGTTGCTTTTTGAAGTACTTGCCTGTGTTTAGGATCGTTGACAAAAGGGGTGCACGCATTTTGATCATCCCTTGCTCAATGTGTGGGCAAGCCTGCTTGATCTTGGTTGGGTTTTTTGTTTTGTTTTTCATTCCTCTAATCAAAATATGGGTGGGGATTGGTGAAACAACAGATAATTCCTGTTATTTGCTTAGGTTCATGTTCTGCATCAAGATGCTCTTACTTTATAAATCTCCCACATTGCATTATTGCCTAAGTGCAGTTATTTACCCTTCTACACCCTCAGCTCTGGACTATGAGCTCTGCCTGTGTGAGTGAAACTAAACTCACTGTAATTGTCATTATCTTTCAGGTAGCCTCTATCCGCATGACTAGATAACTGTCCACATTTAAACTAATAGACGGTTAAGGTCAATGAATGGTTTAATTTGACATATAAAAGGGTGTCAGAAGAAATTAATCCTGAAATGAGCATTTAAAATATTTCATTACATATAGTATTTTCAGGTGTGATCCTCACAAAGCACAAATGATATGCAGGTGATGGGCACCTTTCTTTAGTGTCATGTGTAATGCATAGATGGAAAAGCACTCAGTTTGTTTCTTTCAATCCTGGCAGTGACTTACCCTGGAAAGCATACCTTTGCCCTGCCACATTCAGCTGTGGTCAGTCCTATGTGGCACTATGTGAAGGTCTCTAGTGTTTTTCTAATGCCTGCTGTATTCATCAGAAGGAATTGCAGCATGCCGTGAATGAAATGAAAGCAGGACAGGGGGATTCATTAAGTTTAGGAACTAAGTTTTACAGTCAAAAGGATTCTAATTTTATGTGTCTGCTTAAAAATGCATAAAAACTAGGTATGGAGATAATGAAAAACAATCCATTGCCCAGTGTTGAAATGACCGATAGCTAGTATTGGTGCTATGTAATTAGCTGTAGTGGAAGGCCACCAACAGTTGACACGCACTGGACTGTTGCTGTTTTGCAGAGTACATTCCAGTGTTTTGTTGGAAGTTGTATTAGTTTTGGCTGTACGTCATGGCAAGGTGCCAAAACCTTTTTTTTTAATACTACACTGTTTGTTATTTTTGCCAGTGGAAGAACTGAAAATAGCGCTCATTCTCTGAATGAGGAATAGCATCATTGTGTTTCAGGAGATCAGGATACTAGGCTGTTTTTCAAATAAAGGTGGCAGCAGCAGTTTTCTCAGTGCAAGTAAAGAAGGAAAGCTTTGCTCACTGCTGTACACGAACATTGCTGGTGTGGTTCTGGTTCTCTCTTTAAGATCAGTGGAGCCATTTTTTCAAGTCTTCCCCCAGTAAAGGCTTACTTGACTGTTAAAAGATTAGCAGTGGTTACCCTTGCCAGTGGTATAAAGGTTATAGGCCATTTTTCTTTGGTCCTTAGGCACCGAAGACTTGACCAGAGATTGACTAATCCTAGATTTTCACGAGTGGTAAGACAGATCTGTATGCCCTTCTCTGCAGATAGTTGCAACCTGCAGTAATTCTAGCACACCTCTGGTCTTGCTGGTGTTAGTATGTGACAGATAAAAAGGCAATATGGTTGAGCAAAACTCTGTCAGTCAAAATTAACTCTTCAAGTTAAAACACTTGAATTTTCTACTTGAAATATCTTATGTCACTACCTTCTTGCTTGTTGTTTTTTACACATCTGAAAATACCAATTTTCGAGATTTTTGCAAAGTGATCTTCTGTTCATTCTTTCTCTGTAGATTGGAGCCCACGTGATGCCTGTAGATGATGCTAGCCTGTTTTTAATGCCTGTGAAACTCATGTTCATTAGTGACTGATGGTGTTCAGTTGTATAATTTTACATCTGAGTATTTCAGCAAATAAATCAGGTGCATTTTGTTCCAATATTTGGGCTACCTATTTCCTTAGGAAAAAAAATGCTGGGGTTTTTTCCTCCATCCAGCATGGTAACACTGACCTTTGAGGACAAACGATGCAATCTTTATCAAACCTGATTGAAAGCTTTTCCTCTGAAAACTTGGCAAGAGCATCAGGATATATCCCTCTTTTGGTGCAGCTGATACGTATGTGTAGGTGGTCTATTCTCCTTTTCTTGATGGTTTTCCCACGGGATGCCAGTTGTGAAGCCAATGTCTTTTGGCAGCTGTTTAGATGTCAGCAAAGCTCCATGCTTAGCACGTGTGGCTATGCTTCAAAGCTTTAAGTGAATATGTATATGTATTCCATTGAGGAAAAAATCAGGAATGCATGCTAGGAGACTTGCATGGATGAGCAGGGAGCTTCTGAAGGAGATTTCAAGGAAGAGAGAAGTACACAGCTCATGGGAAAAAGGACTTGTCAGTTGGGAGAATTATAAAGAGATAGTCAGGGCACGTAGGAAGGCAACAAGGAATGCCAAAGCCCTCTTAGAACTTAAATTGGCAAATGAAGTAGAAGAGAATAAGAAGGGCTTCTTCAAATACATAAGTGCTAAGAGGAAGAACAGGGAAAGTGTGGGGCCACTGCTGAATG
Organism: Megaceryle torquata; assembly: GCA_024611175.1. NCBI lineage: Eukaryota > Metazoa > Chordata > Aves > Coraciiformes > Cerylidae > Megaceryle > Megaceryle torquata. The sequence continues at coordinate 27,610 of JANIJG010004135.1, read as the reverse complement.
AGGCAGCAGCCCTGATAACTGAGGAAGCAGAGAAGGCAGAGTTGCTGAACACCTTCTTTGCTTCAGTCTTTACTTCTAAGACCAGTCCCTGTGAACTCCAGTCCCTGGATGAAGGGGAGAGTCTGGGGGAGGGATGACTCTCCACTGGCCAGTGAAGACTGGGTGGAGGACCAGCTACATAAGTTGAATGTACATAAGTCCATGGGCCCTGATGAGATGCACCCAGGAGTGCTGAGCGAACTGGCTGATGTTGCTGCCCTACCACTCTCCATCATTTTGCAAAATCATGGCAGACAGGTGAGGTGCCGGAGGACTGGAGGAAAGCCAATGTCACTCCAGTCTTCAAAAAGGGCAGGAAGGAGATTCCAGAAAACTATAGGCATCAGCCTCACCTCCATCCCTGGAAAAACAAGGGAGAGGCTCATTCTGGAGGTCATCTCTAGGCACATGGAAGAGAAGGTGGTTCTCAGAAGTAGTCAGCATGGATTTACCAAGGGAAGTCATGCTTGACTAATCTAATAGCCTTCTATGATATTGTAACTGGATGG
>JANIJG010004135.1:0-16038 GCA_024611175.1 Megaceryle torquata | reverse complement strand
TTTTAAATTCTGGTTTCTAGTCCTCTTTGAAAGTGATTTGAAGGTGTTGCCTGAGGAATCATTTTGCTTCCCTGATAAAGATATATTGGCTGTTCAAATACTGTGAGAAGTGCCAGAAGCCCATATGCCTCATCTGACTGCTTTTATATTGAAAATCCTTCCACTGGGAGAATATGATTGCATCAGCAGTAAAAGTAACTATAGGTTGAGACACCATCACTTTAGCACACAAGCCATTCCTTGCACTGAACACATATTGCCTGGAACCAAGTTACAGGCTCTGTGTCAGGAAACGTTTTATGCCTGTCATCATACTAGAAAAGTGAGCCTTCCATGAGTGAGTGCGATATATGCACCATAGTGGATGAAAGTGTGAGCTCTTGACTGTTAGCCATCTTAAACGGCTTGAAAACAGATGTCTCTTGGCCTATATTATCAGGTGCTGCTGCTATATGCTATACACCAAATACTCGTCTAGTTCAATAGTGTGACTTCAGAATACCTTTTACTGAATAAAATAGCCCATGGACATTGTCCAGGGGCAAAACAAGACTGTATCCAATGTACTTCAAACCAGTGAATTACTACTTGCTTGTTCCGAGTTCCTGGGGAAGAGAGCATGGTGCATGAGTTAGCCTGGGCTGGAAACTGTTGCCAGTGGGCAGGTTGGATGTGGCTGTTCTGTTTTGAGGTTTAGTGAATGTTACCGGTGCAGATGGGATCAGACTGTGCCAGTTGGTCTCTGGCCATCTGTGGCCTGGGCCATTGTTTATTCCCCAAGTACATACCTAGCCAGTGGCATGATTTGCAATCTGGGTCTCTTTAGAAGGTTCATGTTTATATTTTAAATTGAACAGTTGATTAATTCTAGCTCTATACAACTGCTGGTTGTTTGGGGCTTTTCCTTTTTAAGCTGAAGTTTTGCAATTCAAGCATTCCTCTTGCATTATGTCGATTTCATTATGAGTTGCCAAACTGTAGTGTGAATTCACTCAATTTATTTGTGTGGGAGGCAGTCAACTAAAGATGAGGTTACATTGAGGTCACAAGCAGCAAGCTTAAGTCCATCATCATCATCTTCACTAGAAGACATTAGCAGTAGTTTACTGTTTCTGGAGTAGCTACCAATCTGTTGTTATATTAAACAACATGAGGAGGGGGAGATCTCATCTTGCCACCTCCTGAGCCATGTGTTTCTACTCTAAAGAGCTTCTGGCTTGCTGGTGGAAATGAATGCTGCTAACTTGAGCAGGGTTCTAGAAATTCTCCTGTACGTATCTGCTGGTTTACAGCCAAAACATTCTGTGATTCGGAAGTACACAGAAACAAAAATACCAGTATACTGACTCTCTTTTTTTTTTTTTTTTTTTTAAACCCTTTTTTAGGTACTTCCTTTCCCCAGCCAGGTGGTCTACAACAGAGTTGGAAAGTGTGGGAGTCGAACTGTGGTTTTGCTTTTGAGAATTTTATCAGAGAAACATGGATTCAACTTGGTTACTTCTGACATTCATAACAAAACAAGACTGACCAAAAATGAACAGGTAAGTTACTCCTTCTCATCATGGATCCTGTTTTTTTTCTTATATTTGTGAAACTGAAAAACAAAGGTATATGCCAGCAGAAATCATACTGAAAAGGTGTACTGCTATTTTGACCCAAGTAACCATCCAGAATTCGTCATACTCTAAGTGGCTTCAGTTAATAGGATAAATAGATGGTAGAGCCAAAAGCAGCACAATGTGGAAGCTAACCAGAAAAATTAACTTCCAGTGAGCCATCTCTTGAATTTAGTCAGCATAGCCATTAGTCCAGCAGAGAGGCAAAAATCATTAGTATAAGTCAAGTTAGGTGCTAACAGATTTTGGGACATGTAATAATGTATCTGTAGGGCACAGTCATTGATCATATAAACTGGCCAGTTTATTCAGACCTAGCTCGAGTCTCTTTAAGCAGCACAGGAGTAAATAATAGCCAACAGGGTTGGTTTTGGTTTTTTTTTTTTTCACTCTTGATTCACTTTAGTAATCACTTGCTTCAAAAAGATGTTTCCCAGGGCCACACTAACCCATGTTGCAATAATCTGAGACGCCCTTGATTGTGTCTCCACCTCTTGCTCATCTGCCTTTTTCATGTTACTGCACAACCCTCCCTAAAGCAAGTAAAAATACCACATGAAACCTCTTTAGCCAGACACCCCTTTTCATGTTCTCTTAAAGTTGTAGAGGGCATTATTTCTGCAGCTTTGATTCCACAAAAGATGCAGTTATTTAAATTCCCCTGTGTTTAGGATAACCCTGTGTCCTCTGTGAGTATCGCTGTCATCAGGAGGTATTGATCCAAGTAATACAAAAAACCTCAGACTCCACAGTGTATGGACGTAGTCAGATGCTGCACAGGCAACTGCAGCACACGTTTGCCACAGCTGCTATTTTGATCTGCTGAGCAGGTATATGCTGCAATAACTGCCTGTGTCACTCCTAGGAATAGCAGCCTGCAAACCACAATAGGATGTATGTGATGGTCAAAATATGGATGTGGGCCTACCAATGACATTGTGCTGTGAGTGAAGGTGTTTTATATGTAGCCTGTTTATAAGCGGATCTTTGTTATTTTAAGTACAGCAGTTCATTCTGAATGGAAATTTGGGAGCAGATATTGCTCCTGCAGGCTCCACCTTCTTCCCTTCAAAGGTGCTCACTGGAGTCCTACCAGTTCAAACTTAGGCAGGGACCAGCTGGCCAGGGCTGCTGTATCGCCCCAAAGGCTCCTCTGCACAGCTGGATGTGACATTCCAGTGAAAGGCTGGGGGGAGGGCCACTGTCACCCTACTGCCCCTGCTTGTGGCTGAGGGAAGGGGCAGTCTCCTGTGCTGCTGCTCTTGCAGTATATCCCACTGACAGCACCACAGAGCTTTGGGAGTTTGCAGAATGGTCCCATCAGGTTGGGGTCAAATCCTTTGCTACAGTGTCTGCCTGGTTAGTTTTTCTACTTAATTGTTGGATATAGGATAGGGGATTTCTGTGGGTATGGCTGCTTTTGTGTTTTGGGTTACTGGGGTTTTGTTTTCACTATGTCCTTCATCAAGTTTCATTTTTGATCAGGAGACTCATCGTAAAACCTACAAACCTTTCAGGTATTAATAATCACAATCTTTCACTCTCATCAAGATCACATCTTCATGGTCTTCTGTGCTTTAGTCCAGCATCTTAAGATTCCAGAGAGGCCCAGACTTGTTTTTGATGCAAGCAATACACTGTCAGAGGATAAATTTCTGCATTACTTTTTGCATTCCAGAAGGTATTGGGTTACTAGACAGCAAATGTGCTGGAACGCAGATGGTGCTGGATGTATGGCTACAGAACTGACAATTTACTCTATAGATTGTCCTACTATAACTTGAGTCTTTTTATTTTATTTTGTATTTACATAGGTACAATAGGCTCATAATTTAATAAGTACTTCTGCTGAAAAGCACCTTTGATTGCAAGGAAGCATGCCTGGAGTCAGTAACCGTTCTGTTGTTCAGGGTATTTTTAGTTGTCTTAGTTTTTATGAGCAGAAGCAACAACAGCAACATAAAATATTTCTCACACCTTTAATGTGGTGTACACAGGAGGAAGTAAAGAGAATGAATGGTCTCAGGCTCCAGGCATTGGAATGAGAGAAAAGAGAGTTGGGTTGGACTGTAGGCTTTCAGCGTGAGCATGGGCTTCTCACTCGTCTCTCTTCCTGCTGTCATTTGTCTGTCCTGTGTTTGGTTAAATCCCCGATCCAGCCAAGACTTTTCTGTAAATATTTATGCAGTCTGCTGTTGTTAAATAGAGTTAAGCATGTAGGTGTTCTTAATGACTGCATAGAATGCACATAACTGATATATTCTCACATAACTCCATATTCTCATTGCCTTTTCCAGTCTCCTTCCTACGAAGAAATTTTCCCAAATTATATGTGCCTGCCAGCAAGTAGAAGTGCATGCAGCCTTTGAATGTCTGTGGGCATAAGGGAGTGAGTTCTGGAAACAGATGAGTTAATCTGTGCCTTATCTTTTGCTACAATATTTCCACAGAAATTAAAACCAGAAAATAGTATGTAGTATTCATTTATTCACAGTCCATCTAATTGATGGGGCTTTAAAATGATACAGGAACTGTTGCAAAATTGTTCTTCCCTGACTTCCTCCCCTACTCCCAATTTTTTTACTTTCAGAAAAGGATGAGCATGCTTATAGATATGCAAATACCAGTCACATATGGGTGTAATTGATAGTTTATCCTCGTAACATTTCCTTCTACCACCCAACCTTATGGCTGTGAAGCCTGCTTTTTATAAAATTCCCGTTTAACACACTAAAAATCCATCACTAATTTTTTCTTAAATGGTTTCAAATACAGAAAATTGGTCATAGCAGCTTGGGAAGCTGAGGAAATTCTTGAAAGCAATCCAGATTTTTTGAGAGCTGGAAATTAAGATCTAGTCTCATCCTTCTGAGTTGTTCATGGAAATGAATACCGAGATGAAAGTGATAGACCAAATACCTGTAGATACTTGTGCTTCCTGGACCCTGCATGCCTTTAATAGACACTGAAAAGAGAAGAGGAAGAAAAAGAACTCATGAGAAAGACACAGAGATTTCTTTTTTGTCCTATTTGCATCAATGTCAGTTTAGCATAGTGTTGTCCAGCTGACCCCACTTGAAAAATCCCACTTGCCTCACTATTTTTATACATATTGACCTCAAATCCTCCCACTGAAATACAGCCACTTAGAAAAAGTAGTAATATTTTGGTTACTGCTTGGGCTTTCTATCTGATTATTTATTTTTGTTTCTGATAGAATATACCTATGGCTCACTTCAAACCAAACAGGACTGCTCTGAGCAATCAGTGTGAGGGACTGGCCGTTCCAGAAGAGGGAAAGGTGTTCTCTCTTGCAAGGCTGAGTTTTTTTTGTGGAGGAACAATGCTGTGGCTGGAGCAAAGCCATACTCCACGTTTCTCCTCTTTCAGGGAGGGCCCCGTCCAGTCTCAGAGTCATTTCACTGTGCCATCTGCTGGATTGTTATTTACAATGCAGCAACAGCTGAGTGCAGATACACAGATGATGCTGAGGCATTATGGCTTGATTTCTTCAGTACGGCCAACTGAGATCCTACACTGGTAATGTAGGGCAGTAGACAAGGGAAAACCTTTCCCCTTGGAATAATGCCTCTGTGTTCCTGCTCAGGTGGGCTTTAAGATTCAAAAATGGACTGCAATTTACAGGATTTCCTCTGTTTGCAATTTTGGTCTTCTTCAAAGGTCCTATTTAGAAGTCAGTGCAGAAAATGAATTTTGGAGAAAAAAATATAATAAAAGCTTAAGCAAGGAGTCACAGGGGTAGAAGGATGTTATGCTAGAGAGCAAATCAGTATTTAGGCTAAAGGTTCTGTTCCTCATAATTAATTCATACTTGAGGCGAAAGGGCAGAATGACAGCAAATATGTGATTACCACACCACAGAGGCCTTTGCAACTGCTTGCTGTGGTTTATCATTCCTGCAGGCTCCTGCCATGCAGCGTACATGCTTCTCTTTCCTCAGGGAGCACAGTGCACCCAGTGCTTTTGGTTCACTTTTGCCCAGCAGTTGAGCTGATGCGTCTGGGCCACCCCACGGGCACTGCTGGTGGACATGAGCACACAGGCGCAGGGTGCCACCGCCTGTCTCTCCCCACACACTCATTGTGTCCTGACATTCCCATATCCCTGGATCCTCATTTATCAGTGAGAAAGTGGAATGGTGCTCTGTGGACCCTTATCCTAGCAGGCATGTGCTCCTTTCAGGCTTCCTCCAGGTATTTGTACAGCTTCTCCCTCCAAACATGGATGTATTCTGGTTCATCTCTCCTCTAATGGTGTTTGCCAGGGTAGTTTATCTCCTTCTGCTTATGCCTTGTCATCTCTTTTAAAACGTAGACCAGTATAAGACCACCTTCTAGATAATTTGTGCTTGTACATATCTCTCCTTCATCACCCATTCCATTCAAAGTACTTGATTTCCATCTCATCCTCTTCTCACTCTTCTTTTCTGTGGGTGCTCTACACTAATCAACCAAAAAACCAGACCAAAACAAAAAACAAAGCAAAACACACACACACACACACAAAAAAACCACCCACAAAAAAACAGAAACAGCACTTGAGACCTTACTCTTTCACTGGGGGACACTGGAAGATTTTTCTTTCCCTTTTCCCCTCTCCCACCCCCCTTAACATCATCTTAAAAGGAGGGGTGGTTCACTAGGTCTTCCTGAGCAATATGTTTGGCTTGTTAGACTGAAATCAGTTCAGCACACTGGGATCAGAGAGAGAGAGAGGGGCCCATGGGAAATATGGGCACAATTTGCACGTGGCCGTGAGCCATTACAGTTACTTATTTTTCCCTCCTAACATCTGTGTATTGTTTCTATTGAGTCTTACTTACCCTTTTGGCAGGGTTTTTAAAAGAATGTTTTTTGGTTGGTTGTTCACATCCACATCTGCTTATAAGTGCAGTTGATCATGAAGTGTCTAAATATGAAGGTACTTTAAGTCAAAACAAAATTCTGTGTCTGCTTTGGAGTAAGCTATTGTCATAGCTCAAGAGATTGAATTTGGTAGCAAGAGATTAAAAAAACCAAAACAGGAGCCAGATGCTGTCCTGCTTGCTGTGCATCTTTCCAGACTCCCTTTGCTCCTGAGGCAGAAATGCCTATGCTAGTCCAACATGGTTGACATGACCCTGACACTGACAGGTGAAGGGCAGTGGGAAACGTGGCAATGGTGTAATGTGAATCCACCTGGCACCAGCAAATTGGCTTGTATGGTACCTTGTTACACTCGCACATACCCACCATGTGCACGTGTTTATCTGGTGCTATTCTAGTCATCTCTCTTTTTAAACTCAGTGGGAGTTTACTCATACAAGGGTACTTTACATCTTCATATTTATATTCTAATGATGGGTTTTCATTTATTCCATGATGGAATAACAGTGGTGACCAGAGCGGCATGAATAGTGGTTTTTTTATCTTCTATCAATAACTTCTTTCTGCCATCTTCCTTCCTTCACTCTTGCAGATAGAGTAACACAAATAAAATGCCAGTAAAGCTTAAAGCTTCATATAATTCTGAGAATTTCACTTCTCCTTTAACTTGTCTAGGTAAAAAAACAAAAAAAGAAGCCAACTGAAGACATCTTATAGCCAGCCACTAGAGTCTCCCCTTGTTTCATTCTGCAAGGTGAATGAATATAATTTTTTGGCAGAGAGTTACCACTGCTAAAGAAATGTTATTTTGTTTGGTTTGCCCTGAAAGCCTTTGTCTCTTTGAGCATCAACAAACAATACTCAATTACTTTGTGACAGATATTGCAGATTTTCCTGGGCTTTCTGATTCTGGTCTGTGAAAGCTCTGCTCTTCAGGTTTATGAGTTTCTTTCTCATAGGATTTATGTAGTACTGAAGGAGCTGCATAAAGACCTGTTTGTACTTGAATCAAATGGCCCAGAGCTCATATGTGATTAGCTAAAGCATGGAGGCTATTCCCTTCCTGCCTCTTTTTTGGTGGTTGGGTTTTTGTGTGTGTGGGTTTTGTTTTTGTTTGTTTATATCTCACAACATCTCTGTTTGGTTTCTCTTTTCATACTTTCAGTTTGGTGGTGGTCTTTGTTTCATTCCTTTGGGTTTACAGTCTTTCTCAGACCTAATATATCTTGATATACTAGTATACCTTGATATACTTTCTCAGACCTAATATGACTTGATGTATTCAAACTAGTTTGACTAAAAAAACTCAAACAAACAAAACCAAACAAAGAAAATAAAACCCCATCCTGACAAACTGAACTGTTTGCTTCAGTGCTCAGCATATACATATGCATATAAAATTGCTGAAGTCAGGGAAAAGGCAGGGAAAAGGATATTAATATGTGCTTTTTTTTTTTATTTGGACCTAGAAGTTTAATGGCTATAGCTTGTGTTGACTGAAAAAATAAGGCAGTTCATGTGTCCTAGGAAAAAGTGGAGAATGAAAGATTGGTGACAAGCAGTAAAATGTGACACACAGTGTAAAAAAACATGAGAAAATACTAGTTTATCAAAATGGGGAAATAAAAGGGAAAAAAAAAAATGTTTTCCCTTAAATATAGTTTAATATTTGTTTTGGCATGGATGTCATTTTCTACCATGCTCTTTAGACTTCTAGGGCAGTAACTCATCATATGCCAGTCACTTTATCTTGACCATGTAACAGGCCGGACCCCATGTTTTTCCTTATTTTGTCTGTGAGCTATAGCATTCAAGTTTTAAGGAATTTATTTTTTGATTTTTTTTTTTTTTTTTAGTTAAACTCTCCTTAATGATTTTACATTTAGTGCATCAATTGATATGACTCAAACCAGAATATTTGGTTCACCTTATACCTCCTTTTTTCTTTTTTTTTTTCCCCCAGTGTATGAATTTCTGTTTTTTTTTTTATTAGTTTCTACTACCCAGTTTGTCAAATCAATAAGCCTATAATTTCAAATGCACTTGTGTTCAATATCCATAATAAACCTGCATTTGAGCACAGAACAGAAAATCTGAAAGGAAATCTCAGGAAATTAATAGTAAGGAAATCAAATTAACCAGAATGTCTCTACTTTCTAGCAAGATGCTCCACTACACACTTTGTTTCTTCTAGATCATTACTAGAACTTAGCTTACACAACATAGATATTCATGTCCATGGTGCACAGTCGTCTTCTATATATGCTGTCACATTATTCTATTTTAATGATGTGAACACTTAAATTATTTAATTAAAAAACCCAAAACATGTGAATGTGAATGTGCCTGAATGTAGGATATTCTTTCTAAAAGCGGCCATTTAATTTGTACTCTTAATTTGCTGTAATAGTAAAAGGAATGTCAAGCACTGATTTCTATAATTAAACAGGTAAATCAGTCAGTGTTTTGGCCATGCTGGCAATTTTTATTGTTTTATGAATGTGGTCATTGGCGCAGCTCCCACTTTGTTACAGTTTCAGAATTTTGCATCTTGGCATGCTGGTGAATAGAGCCAGTGTCTTCAGAGGGCAGCTGCCACTTGAAAAGCTTTGCTGCAGATTTAGGCAGGCTTTAGATTTTACTTTTGGTTTATGCCTTTCCTTAAACTGATACCCCCTTTTGGAAGTGCATAAGCTCTGTGATTGCAGCATGGTGCCTGCAGCTTAATCTTTCTTGCTTGGGCATGAAATAGTAGTTGTGCTATCTTGATGACAGGGTTTGGGAGGGATACTGGGGTAGGAGTTACTGAGTAATTCAGACTTGAAAATTACATCATCGTATGTCATTTGAGGGTTATATTTGTCTCAAAATGTGCATTGACATAACATGGAATACTTGATTTGTTAATTCTTTTTAGATGGAATTGATTAAAAACATAAGCACTGCTGAGCAGCCCTATTTATTCACTAGACATGTTCATTTCCTCAACTTCTCAAGGTAAGGCATTTTTTTCAGTCAAGTGTTTTTCATTGATTTCTATTAATTGTAATACAAAGAATATTTTTCCTCCTTTTCTTACATATAAACAATACAATGTACTTTGGTTTTCCTCATTTCTGGCACTGGAAGTCACGTTCAGAAGTTGTTGGGTTTTTTTTCTCCATGCCCTTTCTTTGCTACAGAATACTTATGTACAGTATGTTTGTGAAAAGCCAGGATGCTACTGAATGCCTTTGCCTCAGAGATGATCTCAGCTTACAATATTTCCAGCCAACGTGCAGGAGATGGTAACTTGGGTCTTTAAACTGTTCACTCTTGTCTTAAAAGTGGCAGCATACAGTTGCGATTGTTTTTTCTCTGTATAGCCAGGTACTTATATAAGACTGAAAATGCCACTGAGTTCATTATTTTGTCCCCAGAATGATTCTTCACCAATTTAACCAATTTTATTTTATTCTAGTCCCTACTTCACAGGATACGGAAGTATTTATAAACCATGCAAATGCATTATGGTCTATCATGGGCGTGCAGTCCCTCCCGGCAGCTATTAAAAGTATGCAGCCGGATTCTCGAGACGTTTATGCCATGGAATGTGAAGAAAATTGAATTTAGACAAAACTTAGGAGGAATTTTCGGAAGGACGTGAATGAGTGATGCCAGTTAACGTTTAGCCAGGACATGGAGGTTAAAGCTGACGGCAGATGGTTATTGCCCAGGCTGTAAATTTAATCTGGAAATTATATTCAGGAACCCGTGCCACTAGGTTGGACTCCTTGCACTTACATAAAAAGATTTCTGTAGAAGTGTGGATTTTCTACAGATTTTTGCAAGAGCTTGCCTAACTTCCCAGTGTTTCGTTTGTGGCAATGTCAGTGCATGTCCATTGCTTCGATTGTGGGTAGACAATGTATTGAGAAATTATAAAACTTGAGGGTGATGCTGTTTAGTTTTGTTTCTTCAGAGAATAACATATTTTGAGCAGCTGGAAATTCACTTGATATATAATTTGACTATGGGCATGATTCTGTTACATAAACACGAGAAGAGTTAAACAAAATTCTGATCTTCTGTGTTCTCTCTTCTGATTCCATTAGAGTTCCATTTCTAATGTATTATCTTTAAAGAGCAAAACTCATTAGAATAGGACTTCACATCTTTGGTAAATGATCTCTCTGCCAAAATGCATAATCAAACAAGTAGACACAGGGATGTTTCTTGATTAAACTTAGGACAGCTTCAGATCCACAAAAATCCCAAAGTTCACCTTGAAGATTGACGAACCCTACTATAGTGAAAGCCCTTGCTCCTTCCTAAGGAAATGGATGAGGCTTTAAACATGCCATTGTAGCAGGGGTGTTACTGGAAATCATTAAATTTTGTAGGTGCAGCCATCCTGGGCATTAATTAGGCTTCTCTTGTTTGGCATTTTATACCTTTGAAACCAACATTTTGTTTGCAAGAAGCGATAAGGAGTGCTTTATATTCCTTCCTCCTGTGTGTATTGAGCTGGCAGACAGGTAGGAGATAGAAGGCATGTTTTCTTTGCTGCTCTTTTGGTAAGCTCAAAGGTCCCTGTTGGACAGGAGGAGTCTCTTCCACTCACCTTGCACTTCTCTGGTTGAGTGCTTTCAAGATCTGTAGGGGTTGCATTAAGCTGTTTAGAACATATCACCAAGGTACTAGAGAAGCAGAGAAAATGTAAGCAGAGTTATGCAAAATGAGAGTGCACTTTCCTTTTGCTTATTGGAGCCTCTCAGCTTCTCAAACAGTAGTAAGAAAAATAAACTTGATTTTTGTTTGACATCACTGGTGTGTATAGCAGCACTGACAAATCACTTGGATTTCCCCACTTCACACCCTGCACCTGCTTATAAACATGTCAGCACTTAAAGCTCTCTGATGGCTCAGGAAGGTGTCACAGCATTTACTTAGTTGTTTCCAACTGAAAAAAAAAAAAAAAAAGGGGGGACTATATCTTCTTTTCAGAAGAAATCTCTAGTGGAAGTGAGCTAAGACTTCAGTGAGTCTATGCATCTTTCTGAGTTTCCATTAGTTTTGTTGAACAAAGTTCTAAAAATTTGAAAATCTCATCCTGACCTGAATGCTTGCCAGAGCCATTTTCCCTTCATTTTTTTAGCAGTGTTTTAAGAGTGTCTGCAGGTTCAGCTGAGTAAATTAATCCTCATTTATTCTCTTTACATCTTCGCCTTTTAGTTCAGTACTATCTTTCCTCAATCCAAGGTAGTGGAGCCTCCTGGGTGAGGCTTTTCATTATGGATCTGTGGTCATCGCTCTGCTTCTTTTAATCCTAAATTCTGGGTTGACCTCTCCATACCTGGTTTTCCTCTAATAACCTTACTTGTAAGTGTTCTTACACATAGAGGTAAATGTTTAGGTGCTTTTTGGTTTCACAGAGGCTGTTCCCACTTGGGGTAGGCCACCATGGGATTTTCTTGCACTTCATTGGAAGAAGAGTATATTTCTTGGAAGTCTTCCATGAAAGCAGCCAGGCTGCATTTGAAGACGTGGTGTTACACTGCCTCTGCCACTTCCTTGGGCAGTTGGTTCCAGTTGTATGTCAGCTTTACTGTCAAATTATTGTGGCTAATTTCTCATGTGAATTTCTCTAGATTTTGCTCCTTATTTACTGAAATGCAGTATGGTTTCGTTGTGTTTTTTTCTTTTTTCCCCTCCCCAGTGTTTCTCCCTGTGCATCTCTCTGCCACTGCTGTCTCCATACACCTTTCACTCTTCCTCTGAAGAAAATTCCCACTCCCTGTACTTCACCGATACTATCAAACCTCTCACTGACAAGTGTTTTCCTCATCCATTTAATAACTCAGTGATTCTTCTCTGAAACTTCTCCAGTAGTTTCATAGTCTTTACTAAGTGTAAGCATCAAACCTACTCTGGACCTGTATCAGTTTCACTAATGCTGTATGTGGTAGAAAAAGTCCTCTTTCCAGTCACTGTGCTTATACCATCCAAACGTAAAGTTGCACCAAACCAATCTGGGCTTTCAGAGCAAGTTGTTTTGCCAGTATGTTTTCTAGATCCTTTCCTAGACACTGCCATTTCAAATTCTGTAGAAATGGCCTTCATTCCTTATTTTTAAATGTTAACCAAGGGGGAAAAAAAGTAAGTGACATGAAGCAGGCAAAATAACTAGCTGTTGTCCTACCTCAGTGGATGTTGTGAAGCAGAAAATTCTTTGAATTAAAAAAAAAAACACCAAAAACAAAAAACCAAACCTTCCTTGATACTTGTGTGTACTTTCAGAATGCTGGGGGGGGAGGGGGGGTGGAGTTTTTTCTCATGTGCCCAAGGAGCTCTAAAAGTTGTCAGTCATAACCTGTGCTCTGGTTTGCAGCTTATAGGACAGAGGTATCCACCTCCACTTGTGCAGAACTCATGCATCCACATGGGGATTTGTGCTCAAAAAGGGCACATTGCATGACCAGGATGACAGCTATTGTTTCTCTTTGTCATATTCCAGTTCCTTTTCAAAGCCAATGCTGCATGTATTTAAAAAGAATTATGAGAGCCATTAATTTAGTAAAAATACTGATAATTTTTTTGTCTCTTTCTGAATTAAAGTTCGTATACTAATGTTGCTGGGAAAAGCACCTGAAATGTTAATCAGAAGAAAATATTAAGGATTGTCTCTAAGCAGACAAAGATTTATATGCTGATACATCTTCTGAGATTGCAAGTGTTATTGGTCAATCCAGGCAGTACAGAGTGCAGAACCTGTGAAGAACTGAAATAACCTGCACAGAGACAAAAACCTACTTCAGGATCTCTGCAGGTTGTTCATTGTGCTTTATCATAAATGCCACTTATCTATTTAGTTTGAGAAAAATGAAGCAGGAAGAAGCTTCAAGTTCATGGAAAAGCCCCACTTGACCTCTTAGCGATCTCCTGCTGAATTAAGTAACTATAGCAGTCTTTGGGCAGCTACTCAAGATGCTTGGTGTGTGCTCCAAATGTCACAGATTTCAGAGAAGCAGAAAGAACATTTGCAGGAATGCACAGGGGGTGGTGAGGCCACAGTTTTGGGTCAGGATGAGTCAGGAATGGGGAGAATTGCACAACTCCTGTTTTGGACGTGGGAAGGCAGCTTTCCTCCCTCCAACACGCAACTGTTATCTTCTGAGCATGCACTTAGAGACCCTGATTCAGGCAGAGTGGGAAGCTTGTCTGCTCCCTTCTGTCTTTGGGTAGATAAATGTTACAGGGGAGTGTGTAAAAAACGTGAAGAAGTGCCTCTGTCAGTGACTGGTAAGTGATTTTTCCTTGTTTAAAGGCTGGCTGATGAGGTCAGGGTAAAGTCATAGGAGGGAGAAGCATTATAAAGACCACCCAGAGAGAGACACAGGCTTTTTCATGTCTCACTAGAGCCATGAATTTTTTACTTTCTGCAGTAGTTAAAAGCCACTGGGAAATGATCTCCTTCAAAATTTCCTATGATGTGGTAAGGAGATGCAGAGATAAAGCATGGACTCAATTTAATCTTAGATTTTAATTAGCCCTTATTATTCAGTTCCATATATCTTATTTGTTCAAAGCCAGGATGAATTACCACCCAGTATTAGTATGTAAGGAGTTACCCTTTCTACACTGTTGGGCTGCTTCATTTCAGCTGCATTTTAATATCTGTGGCATGTATTTAGCATATGTGTGTATGTGCTTGAGGGGAAGGGACAACGCTTTACTCTTAGCCTAACTTTGTAAGGAAATAAGACTCATAGAGCAGTTTCTGCTGTTCTGTGTGTCTTTCCAGTTTCCCTCCATGCTTAATTCCTGAATAGGGTCTGTACCCATTGGCCAGTTTCACACCAACTTTGGAAGGCCTGGTAGAAGACTGGGATATATCCACACTGCTGCAGGTACATCTGATGAAGGGAAAGTCAAGCAAAACAGAGCTGTTGGACCTTCTACTGGGCCACAGCCAGCAGCCATCTTCTTGTGCCCTGCTTGGATGCCAGCCCAGCTCTACTGCGTCCCTCTTGCTCAGTCCGTGGGGGTAACAGGGTTTGAGGAAGAAAGATCTGTTGGGTCTTCTGCTTTGGAAGGTACTCATCTGTAGTCCTTGGAATCAACATAGGAAATACTAACACTTTTCTGTTATTCATTAATTCTGTTATTGACTAATGTGTGAAGTCTTTTTTGATAGAAAGTCTGTATCAGCTTTACGGATTTATTTTATTTTAATTATTATTTTTTACATTACTTTTTAAAACAGACACAGTGGCCAACACTGATTAATGAAAATGAGTAAGTCGAGCTCCTATAGCAGCAGACAGCATCACATGCAGCAGTGCTGATCAGTTTGGACATTTTCCTTCAACTATGACCTGAATTCTGAATTACGGGTAGCAGTAAATCACATGCTGTATGAAGGCAGAGATAGACAAAGAGAGGTTCAATCTGGATAAGCCCAAAACTAAACTTAGTTACTGAATATTGTTCAGGTTTTTTTGCTACTCATCAGTTTTGTGTGTTTTCTCATGCAGAGGCAGCTCTAAAAATTGCAGTTTAACACAGCACTTTGACATTACGGCATTCCCTGTTCTTGGGCTCTGTAAAATGTGGCCATAGCCAACAAGCAAAAAGGAGGTGTATTTTGAAGAATTAACTTGACTACATGCAAATAAGCTGCCTTTTTGAAAGCAGGAGCACACTCTGTGCTGGCAGCATAGTGTTTGAAAGCCTTGCATGTTAGTTTGTTGATAGGATTTGATTTACCCTTTTTTTAAAATAAATATCTTGCTTTGCCATGACTTAACCTATGTGTGTCGTATATAGTCATTAATTTGGAAACAGAATTTCAATTCTGATTTTTTTTTATAGACTGGTAAGAGGTTGGTAAAACTAAAGTGATCCTGTAATGCTGTTTGTTGTCACTGACTTAAAACAGAGTCATGGGATATTTGCAGAACATGCCTATTATGTGTCTTAGCCACGCTCCACTAGCTTTTGAAAAGAGTGTGCTGGGCAAATGCATGGAGGTGGCATAACATGATGCTGAATGTCTATGACCATTTGAATGCAAGCTCAGGTAAGCTTTCTGTGAACAGCAGTAGCTCAGCTTGCACTGGTTGGGTACGGCTCAGCTGTAGGGGGAATTGGGCTGTTTCAATGCCTCCTTGACTCAACATCTTGAAACAATGATTGCAGCCTAAGATTATCTACTAAAGGAGTTTCACGTTGTGGATTTTTTTTCCTCCTTTAAAAATAACTATAAACGTCTAGGAAATATCATTAAAAATATGGTCACAAATAAAGTATTACCCCCTGGGTAAGCTCTTAAAAGTAGGGAAATGTCACCTAAACTTTGGTGAACTGCCTTAACACTGTGTCTTTATGTGTGTTCATTATAATCTATACTTTTTGCTGACACATCATGAAACACTTTCTACCATCATGTGAGGTCTGCCCTGTAAAGTACACATTTCGTGAATGGCCACATGGTACTGTAATCTCCCCTACATATTTTTTCCTTTTTTATACTATATATTTTTTTTTTAATGATG
>JANIJG010004134.1:75773-102840 GCA_024611175.1 Megaceryle torquata | reverse complement strand
TTCTCTTCCCCTTTGGGGAGGGAGGGGTTGTTAACAGAGAGCATCTGTTAGGTCTAAGGGGCCGCCCTGACCCTAAAACGTGACAGGGTAATCACAGCCCAGTTCTCCTACAGGACTTAGCTGATCACTGCAAAACAAGGTTGTCTTAATCATAACTATTAAATTAGTTTCTCTACAGAAATTTGCTTCCAATCTCAATACTGCAGGTATGCATACGTTTGGTAAACTTTGCTTTCACTGAATTACAGCTCACTATTTGTGCTGGCAAATTGAAAAAGATTTGCAAGTACAGGATCTTTAAGAAAGGACTTGCCCTTTATGTTTGCACACAAAGCTTAACACAACAGGGTTCAGGATGTGAGCAGTACCTCTGCTGTGATCCAAAGGATGACCTGATTAAAATAGAGGAAAAGGAAGTGAATGGAAAGGATTACAAAATACCAGCAACCTATGTTATGACATAAAATTTAACATTCTTTTGAAAACTTTAAGGGAAGATGTGTCAGACAACAAGTATTAACAGTTCAGTATAATTTGTATCACTTTCTTCAAATTGCCCGGGAGAGCAGGAAAGATGGGAGCAAGAAGCTTCCTTTCATTTTTCACAAGGCAGAAGAACCAACATTTCTGCCAGTGTAGCCATCATGATAAGTACATCTTGAACTCAAAGGCCCTTGTGAATCATAAATTTTTTTCTTTTTAGGTCAACTGCCAAACAGAAAAATTAACAGGAAATCAATTTAATTTAAATAAAAAAGTATCTTCTTTCATGCTCACAATAAAAAAGTAATAAAAATTCATTTGTCAGTGGGCTATAACAGTGCGAATTGCAATTGCTATATTCTTCGAAAACTTACTTTATTTAACTTAAACTTAATACAAAAGAAATATATTTAGGGCTTTCCCCCCCCCCTTTTCCTAGGGCTTACTATTTTCTAAATTCAACATATTTATTTATTTATTTGTTTTTTAACCTTTTGTTCAGTTGTAAACCGTGAAGAAATAAATTACACTGAAGTCACTGATTTGCACTTGTTTTAGCTCTGCAAAAGTTTTTCAGCTCTTTTGTTCTTCAGCTGACCTGACAACAGCCAGTGTATAACCCTAGATGACTGAGTTATTTTACCATCAATTCTGTTGGTAACAGAGTGAATCAAAGTTAGTTATGCAGATATGACTTATAGTCTTGACAAGTGATTAAGTGTAAATAACAATAAGGCTGCTGGAGGAGGCTTTTGGCTTTAGATGATATACCTGACATGGACTATTGCAACCTTTTAAAACGGGTTTATTCTCATGTAGAGATGCTTTCCCTGTAAAATGTCTGGCTCTGGTCCAGAAAGAATAAGAAATGAGACACACAAGAGAAAAAAAATGTCCTGAACACTCCAAAGTATCAAATGAAGACTAGTTTCAGAGCAGATTAAAAGATGGATGAATTTTCCATGTACAAATGATCAGGACACCAGATGGGGATTGCATTTCTTACTTGGGTGAACCAAAAGGAATGTTTCCTAAATACAGATTGCATATCAAGTACAACATCAGGCCCTGAGTAGGATGCATAATGTATATGTAAAAGGAATGAAATATATCTCAGAAATATAAGGCCAAGGCAGAGTGTCTCAATAGATTCAACCATGTGCAAAGCCCTAAGTGAAAACCAAGGAATTTTGAAGCGTAAAACTGTCTGGCACCACAGTTGTTAACATGCAAGTTGGGAGCCAGTCTAGGATTTCATTACTGCAGCTATACAGATTGTTCTTCTACTTCTCTGTTCTTTCCTTTGTTCCAGCTCTTGTCTTGTCATTACCAAAAGTTTTCTCTCTCTATTCTGCCATCCTTTTTTTCATAAAACAGTCACATGTGGGAGAACTCCTGGTTTTCAAGTTTTTTTTTATTATTTAGATGGCTTGACATTTCTGCTTCACATAGGACATGTACTGCATATCATTGTTGAACATCAGGCATTATGTGCATTTTCTCTTTTATTTGCAATCTTTATGTCAAATTGAAATCTCAAGGAATGTTTCAAGACATCATTAGGTCTGGATGATTTTCCTTGCACATATGCAAAGAACTTATGAGTATTTGGTATCTGGTACTCCTTGAAGTCTCTGTGTCTTCTTCATACATCTGTATGTCTGTAAATATAAAGCTTTGCCCAAAGTTTAAGGGCCTTGCATGTATGGGACATGAGGGTGCCAATTCTGTGAGAAGGTGACAAAGATCAGAAAAGCAGAGAGGTCTAAAAAACAACCAGAAGGCAGCATTCAAGCCTGCTTTGGTAGGATTCCAACATTGTAAGTGTCCAACACAGAAAGCTCTTCCTAGCGTCCATGCCTGAATGAATTTGGGCACTGAAGTATGGGAATGTGAGAATGCTTAATTTTTTTTTTTAAAAAGGCCTTTTAAGGAGTGGAGTGGTAAAATGCAAAAAAATGGTAAATGCAAAATTACATTACAATGTCATATGATCTGGAGCATGCAGACTGGCAGGTGGGTTTAAAGGAAAGTGTTGTGAGTCCCATCAGTCCTGCTGCTAAAACCATGTCTATCTGAAAGAACATCAAATTTTATTTTGAATCATAAATAGATAAGGAAAGATCAGCTGCTACACGTCAGCACAAAGAAGGATACATTGGCACCACACACTGGCAGAGAAATGGGGAACAAGAGGTACTTTTGGAGAAAGAAACAGAAGGCAAGACGTCAATAAGCAGGTGATGGTAAAGAAGAGAGCACTGTAATGCCCCCTTACTGTCCAAGTAGCCTATAGACTGCATTAATAGGGATGCTAAAAAGATCCCAGGGTGTAGATGGTGATTTTTTCCTTTTAATTTATTACTGGAAAATGAGACAATGGGTAAATACTGAGAGCTGAGAGATAGGATAGAAGTGGTGACTGAAGAAACTCAGTGCCTACCTTTCCAAAAGAAATGAGGGATGAGTGAAAGAGGAGGATGTCAATACCCTACTGAAGGAAAGGAGACAAAGAAGAGTAAGATGTGTTGTTAAGCTTACAGTACCTGCCACTGGACAGAAAAAATCCCCAAACACCTTACTTGTAAACAGATAGATTGTCTATGTAAGGGACCTTTCTGTCATTTACACAGTGAATAAAACAAAATTAATCATGAGGGCACTGAGAGTTAAATCACATAAAATTTTGAATCCAAATGTCTTCCTCAAACTCTTCTTATGGCCTTAACTTTCTAGAGCTATCTGGATATCACATGCCAGTCAGACACTTTCCAGCATGAGTCACTCTATTTTCCAAATTTGCTTTTCCCAAATAAAAACGAAGAATTTCAAATGCCTTACATTTTTATTTTTTTTTCTATAGAAAAAGGGGATGGAACATCAAGTCCGTATAGTTGAAGAATTGTTTTCTATTTCCTTTTACATCCCTAGTCTAGACAAGAGGTACTGTGATGAACCTTGGCTTTGCTGCCAATACCAACAGCATTTTGTGGTCTCATTACCTCATGTCTGGCTAATTCCCAAGGACAGTCATAGCTAACGAGTAGACCTTTCAATGGTCATTCCAGCAGTTCATTTGGGCAACCCTTTCAAACAGCATGGAGAATTCTTAAGAGAGAAGGTCTTCTGTACTGGGCAATGTTTCACTCGATGCACTTAAACGAGAAGGGCAGTCAGGTTGTAAAGATTTATATAAATGAGAGCATTGTACACTCAAAAGGAGATTGGTATGTTTGATCTCAGCTGTTACTGATTTACCTTTTCCACACAATAACATTCATTAGGCAGGGTAAGTAAAGGCTGGTGTGTTCCATTTCAATTATCTACAGTTAAAATACAGACATTACACAGGGTGGAGCTTCAGTGTAGTTTCAGTGGGCTGAAGTGTGAAAACATTTTCCTACCAACCCATTTCATAGGATGACTTAACACTTTTTTGCATCCTTTCCTCTCTTCTCCCCACCTGACCCCTTTTTATTTTTTATTTTCATCTTTTTTCATTGTTGTTGGGTATTTGTGTTTCTGGTTAAGGACACTGCCACATGAAATTTCCTGGTAACCTCACCATTGCTGTTGCTCTTTTGTCACGTGTGAAGCACAACATCTCTTTTAAGGCACTGACCCTCTTTCCTGAAACCTCCAGGCATCAGTGTCGCAAAAGGTTCATAGATTTATTAGAACAATTTTTTGTAGGTGACTCTGTTTGAGCATCAGCAAAGGAGTCAATCTGCCTCTTTCCCACCCCCTCAGTGTAGGGACAGTTTAAGGCTGTTATGCTGTGTTCTCAGGGAGCACCAAGTCCTTTCAAAATACATTCATCTTATTTTAAAGGAAAACTAAGAGTAACAACAACAGAGGACAAAAATAATATCTCCTCAGAAGCAGTTTCTTTCTCACTGTTGGTTTCAGTGTAGCCTAGAGTGACTTCTCAGATTTAGATACGTAAATGGAAATTTCCAGAGCTAAGTGAGATGAATACTGCTCCAAATATTTTGATTTTTCAATTGAATGAATGGATGTCTCTCCAAACATTCTTTCCTTCCATTGGATAATGTTTTTAAAACATTAAGATGTTCCCATAATAAAACTCAAGCACTTCATGTTAGATGTATTGGTTCACAACTTCTTCCTACTTATCTCTTTGCTGAAATGCCAGAATCTAAAATTTGCTTGCACATATCTGCAAGCACATTTGTGAAAAGATCACACCAATTTTAGGTTCTTAATTTTAGACTTGCTGAGTGTGTACAGCTCCTGTTAGTCTGTATTGAATAGATGAATTCTCACTTCAATAGAACATGGAACAATTAAGAAGTGTTTAAATATTTTAAAATGTTGACTTTTTATGTCCGTCACATATCCAAATCACTTTGATATTGTAGGGATGACCTTAGTTGTTGACATCAGCTTGAAGAATTGAATAGAGACATTTCCTTGGACATGTGGAAAGTAATACGCTGTGTGTGCTGCATAATGTAGACAGTGTCTGCAAGTGGTAAAATAATATAGGATTGTAAAAAATTACAAGCAATGGCTTGTACTTTGACTTGTACTTAGAGATGAAGGTACTGAAAGCACAAACTTTCTTGATTATTTTGCCAGATAGGGAGATGGAAGAGCTTATAATAAGGATTTGCACTGATAAAAAAGCCCCAACCTTATCTGAATGTACTTTATAAAAAGAAGACATTAGAAACACATGCTTCCCTTGTCTGGAAAGGAGGTAGAAACTCACAGGCATTCCCTGCCAGGCTCCTTTTCTTATGTACCTGCTCTTGTAGCTTCTTTTCTCTTACACTTCTTGACACTGTGGTGGAAAGCTGGTGACACCAAATTCTGCCTCAGTTGTGCTTCCAATTCATTAGGCAGAGACAGGCAACAACAGCTTTTTTTAATAAGAAAAAGATTATAATGGTGTGCACAGTCATGGAGGTGATATTCCAGGTATCTTGGCAAGCTCATAATATGTGTGCCCATTAGCATGGCATTTCCACTCAGCACTTCGCTGGTTCAGGCAGAGTGTCCCCATCCTGGACATCTCACCTGAGCTCCCCCTGCTCTCTGGTTACAGAAGCCAGACATGTAGCTACTGTCTAAACCAGAGCCTTCATTTAGTAGACACAAAGCAGGAGACTCTTACACCCCTAGACATGTTATGCTATTGTTGACTACTGTGTACCTGATTTCTAGTAAGAATTTGCCATTATGCATCTTATTTCATAATGACACTTTCTGCTTGATTGATGTGCTCATGATTAGAAATATCTTCACAAGAGAATATTTTTATATGAAAATAACATCGCCTTGTTAAAGGTCTATGGGATCTGGTATCCAACAAGCATGATGTATCCTGAGAGTAGTTTTATTTATTTATTGATTTATTTATTTATTATTATTATGAAAAAGGAAAGTATTGGAGAAAGGTAATGGAATGAGTTTTAGAGTTTCTCACATACTAGCTGTTACACCACGTACTGTGATGGCATAAGAGTTGTCTGACTGATGTGCAAAATTAAACTATGGGAAGGAATGGCTAAATTAAGAGTCCTTTAATTAATGAGTCTGGCATTTATAAGAGATGGTTTGTTTTTACCTGTGGGAACAATAGTATTAGGAGAAAGAAGTAAATATTCAGTATTTTTATGGGTGATAAATGGCACATACATTTTTTATCACTGTCAATGAACAGATTTGAGCAGGCTGGACACATGTTCAGGTCTTGACATTTTTCCTTAGACACCTTAGCTCCAGGAAGAGACAATCTACACCTTAGCTCAAGGAAGAGACAATCTCTGATAATTTTCCCCTAATCTCCTATAAACTTTATATCTCATCCTGGATCCTACACTTTTTTGGGGAAAAGCATCAGGGAGACAGTTTTGCAATCCTCTTGGCAATGAAACATTTTGTTCTGCTTACCTAAAAAGCAAGACAGATTGTGAAGACCTGGAGACCTGTCTCTGCTCCACCCCAATGAGGTAAGTAATTTTTGCAATGGCTTGGACTGGCAGACTGGAAAAAAGACTTGTACTTTTGTGGATTTGTTTTCCAAACGGGTCAATATTTTGTCACATATGTTGTGCAATTACCTTTCTGGCCTTCCTCCTCCTTTTCCAGTATGTACTTCAGTGGAAGCCTTGGCACATGTTGACAATGTGATAGTACTTATTACTCATGAGCATATTGTCTGAATTTTGATTGAATGTCAGCACTTTTTTGATCAGGTTCCTTCTGCCTGAATTAGGGGAGGAGTGACATACTCTTCCATGGACCTTGGTTGGCCTTTAGCCCTGTATCTTTGCAAGGAGGTTTATCATGCAATTGAACTGGTGTCATGAGGATCTGGGAGGGTACAGTGAGAGGTTATCAAGATTTTACCACTCCCGGTAGCAAAGGTGTTCTTATCGGGTGATAGGCTCTATCAGGGATGCATTTGTGCCTGATTTACTTAAAGTATATCCTATTTTTGCCCCTTCAGGCCATGCAAAGGGAGAAATTTCACATTTCTTCTCTGTTCCAAGCTTCTCTGGTTAGTGGTTTTATTTCTGGATATTTCTTTTGCTTTATCCTGATTTTCTCTTTCTTGTGTTTATTTTTACTGTCCAGCAAAGGCTAAGACCATGTGTAATTTCCACCAGTTCTCCTGCTCTGTGGTACCAGATTGCAGGCCTGTATCCTGCCCCATTCTGTATATTTTTTTCTTTACTATGGAGTATCCAGTCACAGGGAGAAATAGGAGAAAAAGAGCTGGCTGGGAATATGACTTTCCATTTCTACAGTCATTTTTATCTGTTCTTCCTGTTTCTTTTTCCCCTCCAGGAACTTACAGTGTAGGTTTAAAAACAGCTGTGGTGTATTCTTGAAAATTTTATTTTGGATCAAGGAAAGCTAGCTGTTTTGAAAAGCTGTCAATGTAAATTACTTCCCACTAGCATTGCTGTAGGTTGTATTTAGTTCAGTTAGTTAACTTTTACATATGACTAGTATCAATTTATTAAACAGTGAGTTCCTGATCATGTTTTGGGCTTTTTTTTTGTCCATGAGCAAATGGGTTTGAAGTAATTTTTCTGAAATTTCTACCTTTTTCTTTTTTTTTCTTTTTTTTTCTTTTTTTTTTCTTTTTTTTTTTTTTTGTTTCCCATGTGTTTTCTGTAGTGTTGTGGTTTAAAGCATTCTACAAATCAAACCTATCATGCTTCTTCATTTGAGGTTTCTCTGATGGTGAAGAAAAAGCGTATGTGTGTGTACATGTTGGTGCAGGCCTGTATGTAGGTAGGATTATAGCAAAGATGGTGAGTGAAGCAAGTGCTGTGGTTGTTTGGGTCTGTCAATGGTACATATTTGTAGACAGTATCTTTTTTTTAATTAAAGCAAGCCTGTTTCTTCTCATTGAATGGTTTCTCTGAGCTGGGAATATTTGGGAAAGGGTGTACAGTCTATCTAATATATATATAAAAATACCTTGTTGGTTATCATGGTGATAAAGCCAGGTAGTGGGAAAAAAGCTGTCATAGTCCCAAATCATGATTTAAAATATCCCTAACACCCTTTTTCTTCCCTTCATCTCCATCCTTTCTAATTCACATCTCACAACCACAGTAACATTCCCAGAATCTAGCTTTTCTTTACTCTGCTTCTTTGCAATAACTTATCCATGCCTTAAACATTTTGCATCTCATCTTTCCATTTGCCTGCTACTATGGTCTTCCAAAGTCCTTTCTTTCTAATTATCTTCTACATTGAAGCTGGTTGAACAATGGAAAAAAAAAAAAAAAATTAAAAAATAAAAAAAATAATAAAAAAAAAAATTCCAGACTTGCATCTGGTATAAATCAATGAAACTTCAGTGATCCCATTATTGGCACTAGAATGATGCTTGATGCTGGTCTTACACCAGTCTAGAATATCTGATCCAGGATATGTTAAAATTCTTCTCTGCATTTTGATAACTGTGATACATAGAAACCTTTCCTGTTTGTTATTTATAGATATATTTAAAATGGATTTTTCTCAATATCTGTTCAGTGAATGGTGACTTTCAGTATGTATTCAAATAGAAACAGGGATAGTACTATGTGGAAAGAAAGAATATTTATTGCTCATTATTCCTAAACTGTTTGATTTCTATTACTTGAACAGTTTCAGTCATGACCCAGAGCTAGCTGACTACTACTCATAAATAACTAATAACTAGTATTCTGTATACATGACAGAAATAGATTTGCATAAATGACTGGACAATTAGATATGGCAAATTATCACAATTAAGGAGATACTTGTCAATGATTCACTGACAGAAAAATACAGCTGAAGCCTTCATATACTTTATTCACAATGTCTGTTTTGTCCAGTTCTTTTCCAGAAAATCTGACTGCTAAAAAAGGGTTTAGATTTCTTCTAGACCAGCTGCCTGTGCCACTATCCAGGTCCTCTATTTAAAATTTTTTTGTTTTGTTTTGTTTTGTTTGTAGATCTCTCTATTCAGACATTTCACTTACATCTACTCTCTCCTCAGCTCTGCCTGCATTTACTTACTCTGAGGTTTTTCAAAGTAGTGATATCTTGGAATTTTAATGAGGAGACAGATAGCATTGACATTCGCCCCATGTCAGGTATCATAGAATAGCTGAGGTATGAAGGCACCTCTGGAGGTTGTCTTGTCCAAACCCTCTGCTCAGAGCAGGGTCAGCTAGACTATATATGTGCATGTATTTTACTGTCTGGAAATGGAGTAGGTTGTGATCTTTCCACACCAGTTTGGCTACCTTAATGCTGCAGATGCTGTTAATGTGATGAACTTCTTGGCTTATTCACCCCAGTTACATCTGAACAAGCCAGGCCCAGCAAAAATTGCTAAGAGTGCTTCACACTGCATGCTACCATGAAGGAATCCTGGCACTGTAGCAATACTGGTTTTGGTGTTTAGCAAGCCTGTGTTTCCTTGCACAGACCACAGGCTGTCATGCAGACATGAACAGAGACATGAAGTTGTCAGGTCGTCACATACTGCAAGTCCCTGAGTCCATTCCTCTCTTTTTGAATGATCTTTCAAATTGAGAAATACATGTCCACCTCATATTATCCTGTGCATATTAAGAAATGTTCAATGGTTGCATATATTTTATCAATACCTATACAAATGCACATGGTATACTGATATTCTAGGACCAGTCTGAGAGAAATAACTTCATCTCTATTTTTGAAACTGCAGTTCAATGCGTGGTTAATTGCTGGCCCAGCTGATACCACTTATTTATCTCACTTCCTGAATTAAAGGCACAATCAAGGAATAGGATGTTTAAGTGTCATTATTTGCACATGAGCTTGATTACAGTAGCAAAATATAGAAAGAAGAAAAAAGATTCATAATACTGTGTTTTCCTGCATAGTCTCTATACTGGATAATTGAAGCTATCTTTGGCTATGTTACTTCTGGATCTTCTGGAGAATATGATATTAAGCAAGAACATTTAAAACAAAACCTCCACAGATGCTCATATAAAATAATCAAAGCAAGACAAAATCCCCAATGTTATTTTTATTTCATATAACCACTAAAGAAGAAATAAAATAGAGTATTAAACCAGTCTAATCTGGAAACCTGCCTAGACTGGTAAATTTGGCAGCTGGCCTAGTTTATGTTTCATTTATATTGAATGAACAAATCTCAAGTCTTGATAAAAATTCTGCATTTTTCCTGGCATTTTCTTAAAAGGCTCTCCTTTACCAACTGCTAGAATATGGACAAATCACTAGATATCCTTAATGAGCATAACTGCTTCTTGGATTAAGGTGGATGTATGTATAAAGAGGGCCTAGATTTGAGAGAACAATCCTGTTTTCATTACTTTGTCACTAAATAAGTAAAGAACTTAATTCTCTCTCCTGATCCCAGAGATCACTTGGGTGCACCACTGTCTGATGCTTAGGATCACCTACTTAACTGATTTATAAGAATTATCAATTGTCTTTGTGCTGTGTTACTGCACCACTCTGTATTACGCACTGGTACGGAAGAAGAGATGGTTTCTGTCCATATGTGCTTTCTGTAAGAGAAGTGCTACATACAGAGGTGGCTAAACTGACTGTATCTTTGACTTAGGAAGAAGTGGAAATGTACATGGTAGTTAAGTTTGCTTTCCATTTTCCGTTGTTGTCATCCTCTTCAGTTGCTGTGGGCTGTAATTGCTGAGACTGATTAACTTCCACCTTGGATGTTACTTTATGTTTCTTTTCCTATTTCAAGTTAAAGTTGCTCAAAAAAGAGTCTTCATGGTTTCTTCATGATAATAAAATATTATACAGACTTTTCACTAAGTACTGTTACTGTGTCTAAGCTTTGGCCAAATTGTTTTATCTGGCAAGCATTGAAAGTGAGGTCCAAAATGACTGAATATTGCTATCCCTGTGAAAACCAACACAGCCTTAATTTGTTAGAGTCTCCTAGACATACCATTTCCACATGTGTGTCAGAGGTCAGCACCAGCACCTCTGAAGACTCTTTGTGCATCAAGCATGTGCCAGGATAAAGCTGCAGCATCTATGTGGGGATGTCCATCAGGCAAATTATTATACCTCCCAGGAAATGTGAGGGTAAACCCAGGGCCTGCCTTATCTTGTGTTCTCAACACTCTCCTGGCTTCAGCTCAGAAATTAGAGAGAGGAGAAAATGTGGATGTTTCAGGAAGTTGCTGGTTGGGAGAAGAGTCCAGAGAGGTACTGGTTAGGGAGCAGTGACATGGGGTGTGTTGAGACCAGGGCAAAAGAAGACAAAAACAGAACAGGGAAAACTGGGACAGTTTGAGGAGAGGAAAAGGCAGGGAAAGTCTGGGAAAATGGTGATATGAAAGACAGGATAAAAAAAATGAGGAAGGCCTCCTGTCTCTAGATCTCAAGTGCATTAAAAATATATTGTTGAAAAAGAAGGATCACTGTTCATGTTCATAGTTGGACTGTAAACATATGAAAACATTATGATGCCTCTTCCAGGTTATCAATGAAATTGTTAAACAGGACAGATCCCAGGATAGACCCGTGCATTATTCCACTTCTATTGGCCTCCAAGTACAACCCGCTAATCACTATGTGCTGAACCTAGTCATCCATGTTTTATAATTGAAATAGTTGTCCACCTACCCTCACCATTTGTCCCTACTTGGATACTTGGAGACACTTGAATACTAAGGAGAGACATTGTCAAATGCCCCACTAAGGTGAAGATAAATAAAATCTACTCCCCTTACCTACAAACTCAATGATATTTTTCACAGAAAGCAATGAGGTTGGCCAGGCATGATTCACCATTGGTAAGTCCTTGCTGGCTGTTCCTAGTCATCATCTTCTTCTTCCTGCGCCCAGGAATTTGCTTCAAGAAGACTTCCTCCTTCATGTTCCAAGGAACTAAAGTGAGGCTCCCCAGTCTGTAATTCTCTGGATTGTCCTTTTGGCCTTTTTTAAAGATAGGTGCAATGTTTGCCTTTCCCCAGTCATCAGGGGATCTGCCTGATCTCCACAACCTTCCAATGATAGAAAGCAGCCTTGAAAGGGCATCAAACCTGTTGTTTCCGGACCCTAGGATGTGGTCCATTTGGTCTCGTGTGAGTTGAGAGCTCCCAAGTACTCCATGACTGAATCTTTATATATTGCTAGTTGTTTTTCCCTTCATGAACCCTTTCAAGAAGCAGGAGGCCTGAGAGACATTGTTGTGAAGACTGAGGTGAAGAAAACAATAAGTATGTCACACTTAACCATGCCTACTCTCACAAAATTATTTGCTTCATTCTCAAAAACAGGCTCCCATTTTTCCTGTTTGCCTTTTCTTACTAATATAGTAGTAGAAGGTCTTCGTGTTGCACTTGAGATCTCTTGCAATCTGAACTGCATTTGAGCTTTGGCTTTCCTGACCCTATCAAGTTCTTAGTTTACTTGCTGTATTGGAAATGCTTTTATAAGAGTTATATCTGAACTTTGCAAGGTTCCTTTAAAGAAAAAATGTGTCTCTTAGTCTTTCAGTATCTACAGCAATTGTGATAGTCATTGATGCAGAAAGGTGAAAGAGTAAAAAGGTACACAGTAGATGTATGCCTTTAATGAAAATGCAAATGAAGGAGGAGTCACATAACTCAAAATCAGTTCAGGTACATATATAATCTGTTGATCTGCAGGTTTAACAAATGCTCTTATTTTTCCCAGGGAGAGAGATGGTTTAATTTTAGTTTGAATTTATTATACAACCTCTTCAAAATTGAAACCACCAATTTCCTGGCCTCCCAGATGCTCTGCCTGTGATCATCGGACACACACCTGCAGATCTTGTAGTCACAGTTTCTGCAATCTATTTTCTTTATTTTTTTAGTGACACACATGCAAAACACAGAACTAAACACTCCTACTCTTCTGCCTGGGGAAAAGGAAGAAACCCTACATACTGAAGTATGGCCAAACATTTCTTTTTATTTTCACTGGACAGGAAAAACATTTAAAGAAGAATGAGCTGGAAGATTATTCTTGCCATGAGTGTTAGAAATTGCACTTCAGCATTCTTCCAGAAATGGTCCCCGTTTGGGGACATCTGGACTCCTCTAAACCTTTCACAAGTTAATCCTCATAACAGCCCTTTCAAGCAATTATGTGTTTGTTATCCTCATTTCACAAACTGAACTGCAATCATTATTTTAAACTGCTTGATTTAATGCTGAAGATAGATTCAGGGATTTTGATTGTGGAAAGCTCACTGGCCTGCCTGCCTTTGGAGTCACCTGATGCCCTTTAATCCACACAGATTTCCCATGGGGACTGTGCATGCTGCCACCTGCTCCCTTTACTGCCCACTGCATCCATCAGCAGTGCAGGGACAGATTGAGAGGTCCCCTGACACTGCCATCTCCCAGGGGAACCCATTCCATGGAGGTTTTCTGAGCATACTGAAGGTACTCAGAAAGGGGTGAGGTTGGTTTGAAGGGCAGTAGTCAGGTCTCCCTTCACTCAGGGCTGCAGCTGGAGAAGATGCAGACTGAAGACTAAGGTGCACAAGGTGCATGCTAGATCAGAAATGAGGATAGCAGTGCAGCAGTGGGATCCCTGAACTAAGTTTCACTCTTTCCTTCTCTTCTTCTAGCAAACAACTACTGTGCGCTCCAAATGGTGGAAAAAAAGTCAGTGGTACTTACTGGAGCACTAGGGTTCCCACAAGTATCATGTGCATAGTCAGAGCAATCAAGTTAGGGACACAGCCAAGCTCGGAGGTGCAAGTTCAACCACTCAAGCACTGTGTACTTTCTGTTTTGAATGCCTCATGTCCAGCAGCCCTTATCATCTTGAATTAATTCAAATCAACTCATTGAAGAATATGAGAAAAAATCCTAGAATGGGAATCATAGGATAGTACAGGGGAAAGGACAATACAGCGCATGCAGAATTTCTTGTTAAAATCATGGAGCTGATCTACACATATGTATGCACGTACACACATGCACATACAAAAATACATGCCTATATTTAGTCACATTATGAATACATATACATCCAGTATCACACCAAATTGTCTACTAGTTTTATTTGACCTAATTATATGGATTCCACTTAAACAACTGGACCACTTTTACTATTGTGTGTCAGAGCTAAAAAGGTCAACAGCTATTTTTCTGCATATTCATAAGTTAGTGTCAAAATACAGATTACTTCTATCTTTTCTCATTCTGAAAAAAAAAAAAAATGTGGGTAAGCCATCTGAATCCTAGATTTTCAAGCTTGAGAAGGAAAATGACCTTATAATGCTCAGAAACACTTTGACACATCACTTTATTTGGAACTTTCACTAGAATGGGGGAACGTGACAATAAGACAACAGCTTATGAAGACTAGTTTACTGCTGTTTTGTTAGCAATTAAAAAAAAAAATAAATCTGCTTTAAATATCACTTTCACAGAGCAGAAACAGTGCAACTTTTTCAAAAATACCCCAAACTTTCTTACTATTTGTTCAAATAGAGACCTAATATTCTCAAGTGCCAATCCTTTATTTTTTTTTTAGTTAGCCTCATTTTCACAGCTTTTATGTTCTCCACTTCTCTTGCCAGACTTTGAAAGTTGTGAGCTGTTTTGTTTTGTTTTGATACTCCTGACACTGAAGTCAAGATTTCCAGACACCCCTTGCCCAGTGCCAAAGGGTTAAAGAAGAGCATTTGCTTGTTTAGTAGGTTTTTCCATTCTTTTATGGCTCTGCAAAATGCACATCCAAAGCAGTAAAAACAAAAGGCACTGACATGGAGATTTACTATGATTTTTCCACCTCCGTCATTGTATGAGATTTGCCTCTACACCCATTTTACAGTGGGAGCAGCATAACGAAGACTGTTTTTTAGAAGAAATCTTTCACTGGCTGTTCTGAGGATGCTGTTGACTTTAGGTGCTGAGGATGATCGTTGAATTTAGGTGTGATGCTCTCTTCCTGTTCCTATGTGGCCTGTTCTTTAAACAAGGGTACGAGTGTTAGGTAGCAGAGAATTCTGTAGTGAACATCAACTGTTTTACTTTTTTCCTGAGCTTTTTCATTGTTTTCTTGGTGCTATGGTTTCGCATTTAAATTCTGTTACTATTAGCTGGTATTCATAGGTCATTTTCATATATGCCTATCTGATGTCCATACCATTGTATGGTCTTAATGGCAGCAGGTGCCCAGGGATATCACCTGCATCATTGAAAGGATGAAAGAGAATGACCAAGTTATAAACTGCATTGGTATGTTTATTTGCAGTGTCACATTCAATCAAAACCAACATTTGTAAATTAGCTCCTTCATGGCATTGTCTACCACAGTGTAAATGCCCAAGAAAAAACATGTCAGCTTGAGATAGAAGATCATGACAGCAACTGAGACAGATTGTCATCTCATCTTCAGGTTGAAATTTGAATTTTCCTAATGTGGCTAAACTTGCCTCCTACTGTGTTTACAGAAAGGGAAAGGAACAGATAAATGAGAATACACTGAGTATGTGATTTTGAAATGACACAAAGTACCTTGTCAGTCAGTAGAAAAATAACGTTCAGTTGAACCAATACACTCTTTTCATTACATTCTCAGTCTGGTGTGAGATTGATGTTTCTGTACAGGGATATATGTTTTATAAGTATTAAAGAGAAAGAAACACTTTTTTTTTTTTTTTTTTTAGTTTGTGAAGCTGCCTGGCTATTACTAATGCCAACAGAAACAAGCATTTGGACTCTACTTTTATTCCTCTCTTCTATCTGAAAAAAAAGCCTCACTTTTTTCCTAATAGCACCCAGTTTGCTGGCACTGTCTCAGTTTCTCCAGTAAAGAAACAAAGTAATAATAACAAATGCCAGGAATAATTTGTCAGTGTGTCCAGCAGGTATGACTGCCATGTGGCATCAACATGCAAAGAGATCAGGGAAGTGACTGTCTAGTAAGATGAAAAAAGGTAACAGAAACAGCTGGGCTAGTAATTATCTCCATAGCTAAAGCATACTGAAAACTAAACTATCTGCTTGTGCATTTAGGTCTCCTTGTGCTAAGTATTGCTAAATGGAAATCCTCTGGAATGGCACTTTTTAGGATTACAAGCTGCTTTAAGACCTTGTCTTTGTATTACCCCACATGCCTGGGATGACTGCAGCGCGCTGCCATTCTGGCCCCAAGCAGACAGGCAGCCCTGAGACATCATCATCCCCATCCTATGGTGCACAGAACAAGTGTCTGGGCACTATTGAAAATAGTAACAAGCCCACAGT
This sequence comes from Megaceryle torquata, assembly GCA_024611175.1. Classification (NCBI taxonomy): domain Eukaryota; kingdom Metazoa; phylum Chordata; class Aves; order Coraciiformes; family Cerylidae; genus Megaceryle; species Megaceryle torquata. Next base: position 86,608 of record JANIJG010004134.1, on the reverse strand, counting down.
TTTTGCTTTTAAGGAGCTGGGTGGGAGCAGAGATACAATAACAGATGTTTCATCGCATTCACATATTTTCCATATGACAGATCCTCAGACAAGCAGCTGTCGAGTAAGAGAGTGAGAACAATGTTAGCATCTATGCCTTGGATTGGTTTCTTATCTTTTCAGCTCAGGCTTTCTTGTGTTTCAAGCACCACTGCTTTTAAAATTTAATCTATCTTCTACAGCATTTTAAACATGTATGCATGTAACTCAAATTTTATCATTATTAAACTGCATCAGAATTTACGTTCAACTCTCAGACATAACCTTCAGAAGATGGTCCACATTTTTCTCCTCTTAGTCCTAATCCCATTGGGACTGTACATCTGAGTAAGGGGTGTAGAAATTGGCCTCATCATAATGGTTTCTTCCAACAAATGCCTTCTAAAAATAGCTATTGTCTACATCATCTTAGTCTCCAATGGTTGTAAATCAATGCAGCTCAACAGCACTGACTTGGATAGAGATATGCTGATTATTTAACCGGCCAAGAATCTGGTCCTCATATATGTAAATCAAAGCTAATACTAGTTTCCTTAATTGTTGACATATTGCTGTTTATGGTCTGAACCCAGTAATTACCTACCTGGATGACAACAAATGATGTCTCCTGTGCTCTCAGAGTTCAGGGAAATAACATTTTAGTAACAAGAGAATTTCTAAAATATTTTTCCTTTTTTACAAAAATCTCCAAATTCAAAAATAATCTGACTTAATATATGTACAAATTACCCATGGTAGTCATTTCTCATTCTTAAGAGGCCCCTCTGATATTGTTTAAATTAATGACATATGGTAACCCTTCAGTTTTCATTGCTCATTGGGAAATGAGTCAATGACTATTTAATGTCATCTTATTACGGTTCCCTAGTAACGCTAAGTTTAATCAGTGATGGTTACATTTGTCGAGAGAGTTCTGCTTATGTTCTGCTCCATTCTCACAGGGTAAATTTCCCCAGTCCAGTAATTCTGAGCAGGCACAGAATGAGACGTGCCAGCTGCCCAGCACATGTGGAAATGCTCAAATTCACAAGTCAACCGTACTGTATAGGGTATATCAGTTGCTAGGACCTTTGCTAAACACTTCCATTATACTTCCATTCAAAGCAGACTTGACCATATTAAGTCTTTCTTTCTTTCTATACTCCTTAGTATTCTGCACTCTCATATCAGGAGTGACTTCTGATGCTGTAAGCAGCAATCCTGGAGTAATGGACTACCAAATGTTTGCACTGCATAGTAAATTGGCCCCTAGTGTTAATACTAGAAATAACTGCAATGCAAAGGCCAGTGTAAATATTCCTACCTCAGCCTAACAGAAGTTCAAAAGTTGCTTATTTGATCATAGATACAGCTGAGCTGTTGGTTCAGTAAAGATGATGTATTTAATGCAGAGGGTCCTTAGAAGCTTATTTCAAGCACTGAGGTCATGAAGCTGTCATGTTTCAAGTATGTTTTACTGTGAAGATTATAGGAACTAGAGTGTGATGAAGAAGTGATGAGTACTTAGGTGTATCTAGTGCTATTTTGCTTTTTAAAAAAATAATAATTTTATACTTTTTTGTTGTCCTTAGTTAGTCTAAGATAGTGTTAATTTTCACCAGGACCTGGGAGAAGGCTACAGACAAAATAGACAACTGAACGAGACAATGGGTTATTCAATACCATACTGACATCATGCCTGCTACATAAGGGCTCTGGCAGGGTGGTCATGATCAGCTTTGGCACAGTGCTGTTCAGTTGGGTTCATTCTATATTGTGCGTGTTGTCTATTGTTTCATTATTATTACTGTTGCAGTTGTTGTTCCTTCTCCTTTTTCATTGTTCTATTAAATTCTCCTAGTCTCAACACATGATGTTTTGCCTTTTTCTCCCTATTCTCCTTCCCACTGACAAAGGATGCGTAGGGGAAGGAGGGTGAGCAGCCACATTATGCTCAGATCCTGGCTGGGTATAAACCTTGACATTTACACTTCATATTTATGGAGACATTAAATAAACACTAATTATTAGGAAGCATTACAGGTAGGAGAATGAATGGACCAAACCTGGAACAAAGAATCAGTATGATGGTGAAGTTTTTCCCTTTACATTCTAACTTGCCGACTTGGTGCCTTTCATGGCTATGGGAACTGGCCTTCTGAGTCACCTATGCTCCATACTTCAGATTTCAAACATTGGGGTGGAAAGTGGCCACAAAAAAATTTGACAACTGATAGTTGAATGGTGACCTAGAATTTTAGGAATCACTGAAGAAGTGTTTAATTAATGTCCAGTCATATGACTACCTCTTTGGAAACTGAAATAAATTTTTGTCATAGGTACAATATATAAAAGTTCAAAGGAAGTAACTAAAAGACATTAGTTAGAAACTAATATTCATATGAGTTGTTTGGCATTTTTGGATCAATACTGTGTTATTATGACTGGGTGGAGTAGAACCTAATGAAGATCAGCAAGGGCAAGTGTAGAGTCCTGCACCTGAGAAGGAATAATCCCATGCAGCAGTACAGATTAGAGTTTGACCTTCTGGAAAGCAGATCTGCAAAAAAGGACCTGGGAGTACTGGTGGACAGCAAGTGAACCATAAGCCAGCAATGTGCCCTTGTGTCCAAGAAGTCCGAAGGTATCCTGGGGTGCATTGAGAAGAATGTGACCAGCAGGTTGAAGAAAGTTCTCCACTTCTATGCTGCCCTAGGGAGGACACTTCTGAAATACTGTGTTCAGTTCTGGGGTTCCCACTTCAAGAGAGTCAGGGAACTACTAGAAAAAGGCCAGTAAAGAGCTACAAAGATGATGGGGAAAGGCAGAGAGACCTGGTATTTAGCATGGTAAAGAGAAGACTGAGAGGGGATCTTATCAATGCTTATAAATAGCTAGAGGATGGGTGTCAAGAGAATGGTACCAGTGTCTTTTCAGTGGGGGCCAGCAACAAGACAAGGGGCAACAGGCACAAACTGGAACACAGGAAGTTCCACCTCAACATAAGTAGAAATTTTTTTAATTTGAGGGTGAGGGAGCCCTGGCCAAGGCTGCCCAGAGAGGTTGTGGAGTCACCTTCTCTGGAGACTTTCAAAACCCATCTGGATGTGTTCCTGTGCAACCTGTCCTAGTTGAACTTTCTTTGGTAGGGTGGTTGAACTTTATGATCTCCAGAGTTCTCTTCCACCCCATACCATTCAGTGATTCTGTGATCAAAAAGTAATTAAGATTTATATAATGGTAAAGGAACCATTCTAGATTTAATGAGGCAATTTAAATTAATGTCTATCAATGATTTCTTCCCAGAAGTCCCATTTTGTAATGCTAGTTATAGAAATTGGTTCTCAGTCCTTGACTGGGAAGATCAGACTTTGCAGATCATAACATACATCAAATGGTCAAAATGGGAAGCACAAATAAAGAGGAGAAAATAAATTCATGTATTTTAGTAATTTTCCTTCATGGCATTCCCTGGAGGAGGCATGCTTGAGAAGATAAGGGCTTCAACTCTTTTTCTGCAATCTTAGAATGAATAAGAAAATTGGAAAAGAAGTGGTTATACTTGCAGGTTTTGTTGTTTTCTAACTCAGATGATACTTGCATTGGGAGCAGTCACACACTATACTGGGAACTTTTACACTGCTTACCTGAACTGTGGATGATGTCAGATGAGAGGTTATAGGATCCATGTTTTAGCCCCTTAACCATTTTAATACAGGAATCACTCATTTCCACATTAGGAAAACCTTACATTTTCATCATTAAAAGTATACTGCAAATGAAGCAAGTCTGCAGTTGCTAAGAAATAATCAAACCACTGATAAAGAAGCCTTTTCAACCTGATGTTTTTCTGTAATTCACTAGAGGACTTCTAGATGAATGAAAAAACTGATTTAACAATAACATATCGACCCATCACACAATAATTACTGTACATTCAGAAAAAAAAGACAAGAGCTAGAGAATTAATATTAGTTTTAGTTAGAGATAGTTGGATTTTAGAGTACATAATTTTGATTTCTTGAAAGACTGGCAGAAGGTCAACCCTTGTGTATGAATGGTTTTCATGATGCAAATTAAACTCTGTAAAAGATTTATTATGTAGGATTAGAGGATTCCCTCCATGATGAGGAATTTGCAGCTGGGTAGCTGACAGGAACTTTAAGTGGAAAAATCTTTGCTTTTCAATTGTAAATTCTGTCCAAGGTGTTAGGCTTAATGCTATTGTCTTTGATGAAGTAAAACTCCTATGGAGGAGCACATACTGATGCTAAGAAGCTTTACACATGTAAAGATTTTGTAGTTGCTTCGTGGTTTGTCCTATCATGTAAGACTACTTTTCATGACCTGTGAGCAGAAAGTGATTTTAGTGAAGATGTCCCACTTGGTGCATTTAGTTTGTGTAAACTTTAAAGTGTCCACTTTGCTGTTTTGAAGCTCCTTTGTCTTTGCCATTATAACAAAAAACTGTGGTACCTAGTACTGAGCATTTCCATTTCAGTTTGGGAAGGTATTTAAGTATTAGCTTAACTTAGGTCATGGATAGATGTACTTTCCTGAGTAGGAACACTGAAAAGCAGTGCAATAACATCAACAAGTTTTACCTGAGTGAAGACCTCCCCATTGGTGGCTGGTTTGTTTTATAAACTCCATTTCATGGACAAAGATAAGTACTGCTTTCTTAAAATATTTAATCAGCATAAACACCTTGAATTAAAGCGAAAAGAACTGAGGGTTGAGGGAAAGTGGTTATCCTCCCATTCTTTTATCCTCTTTCTTTTGTCTGAACATCTGAGGTGAAACCCTGCATGTTGCTGCCATTCAGTTCTTGAATTGCCCTGTGAGGTAGAAATGACCTCTATGTGGGAGCATCTGTAGTCAGATGTCTCCTTATGTTCATTCCAAGAGATTATTTATCTCTTTCAGAGGCATCTTTTCCCCTCCCAGTAACTTCCTCAGCTAGATGATCAGTTGATTCAACATTTGCCACATCTGAGAGGGGCGGATACCCCACATATGGAGGAAAAAGATGGAAATAGTAATAATTTCTTTGTTGGTTGTGATGGTTTTTTTGGTGTTGGGTTTGTTTGTTTGTTTGTGTTTTTTGTTGTTGTTTGTTTGTTTGTTTTGGCTTCTGGTTATAACAGAAAATTAAGAAACTTGTAATCTTATTACATGACAGTAGGAAGTTGTAAAGCTGCAGTGCTACCTAAACATATATTCATTAGCACACTGACATGAAAATAAATAAAAGAAGTGTTTGGAACAAGTTTTGTAGGTTAAAGAGCTCATTCTTCCTTCTGCTTGGTCAAAGCATATTTTGAACTTGATGAATAGATTACAGGTTATTTGGGCCAGATTCTCAAATGCCTGAAACTGTCCGTGGCATAGTTTTATATAACCAGGATAACTAGGCACTGTGTATTCATTCCTTACCATCTATCCTGGAGCATCAAGCTGGTTGAGTTTGTACTTATCACTATATTTCTGAAAGACACCTGGCCTCAATTACCTTGCATTCATTATGGGAAATTTTCATACTGTACAATACTGTTAAACAGGTACAGGATTATTAAACTCTTTATTTTTAAATGTTTTTTGAATGTGCATCTCTTTTCCCATAGCTATCTCTGTGAAGCATTTCAAGTCTTATTGGTAAAACAGAATTAAATTTGTGCTTTTGCACAGTATTATTTTCAGATTAACCTTTCATCAGGGATGCAGTATGGCTAGTTGAAGGTTTTGTTAAATAAATTAATGTTCTGCCAATAAACACCTTTGTTCAGTCAACTGTCTCTTTGAGCAGAGATTCATTAATTTTTCTTTGCAGGACAAAGACAAACACCATTAATAAAGCAGAGTAAGTATAAAGCCACATTATAATCTAACTATACTATTGACTGTGAAGTTTTGTCTTCTGATGGTTGCAAATTACATTCACAGATTAAAGTAATTTTCTGTGGCCTAAAGGGAACTTTCTGGATCCAGTCATTACATTTTTGTTTAAGCATTTTCATATGTGGAAAAAACTTGTTTGCTCAAAAAATGTAAATTTTTATCATGGTCCACATCTTATTATATGTCTGGGATTTGTATGTTGGCTGCAGACAAGCAATACAGCAATATGAAGTCTAAATATGCAGACATCAGCAGAAATCATTTCACTGTATAACACATAATCACATAAATCACAGAAATCTTTTGGGAGCTTCAGATGAACAAAATTTTAGTTTTTATCCTAGTCCTGTCATTGAATGCATACAGGGAAACTATTTCTACTCTATCCATGATGAACCAAACAATCCACCTTTCCAACATGCAAAGCGTTGTAATTTATGAAACATTGACAGCTGTAACCTACCTTTGAGCATTTTACAAGCTACCACCTCAACCTGGAATGATTTAGTAGGAAATTGGTCTTTATCATGTGCTAAAATGTTTCAGTTAATAGTTGTATTAATACAAAGTGGATTGTGACAGAAGTAATTAGGTTATCTTTTGCCTCTATTTTTCTGTGCTGTGTACAACAGCAGTGAAATAACAGAAATTCCTATTTAAGACACCAACTCACAATTTTTAAAATGATGACTTATTTCAAAAATATGAATACTTCTGATCTGTTAGAAGGAAAGGAAAAAAAGAGCACTTAAATTTTATTTGATTTAGAAAAAAAAAACAAGTGGGGAACAACTTTACTTATTAAGTGCCCATTAATAACATAAGCTAAATATATTTTTATTTTCTTAGACTATAGTTTTCATCTCCTTTTGAGAAATAATTAAAAGCTTTTCTAAAAACTTGCCTTGCTTCCAGAAAGGAAAATATTCTCAGTCTTTCTTCAGTATGGTTTTTTTCTGTTTGTTTGTTTGTTTGGTTGTTTGGTTGTTTTTTGGTTTTTTTTTTTGTTTGTTTGTTTTTTTTTTTTTTTTTTAAGTTTAGTAGCAATTTACAGCCATTAAGAGAAATGTACATTGCACATATATGATGCATCTCTTGCAGGCATGAATACCTTTTAATGATCTTTTATTCTGAGATCGTTTTTCTGGTACTTTGGACTAAGTAAAAACAGTACTGTTTTAGTATCACCACACATGAAAAAACCCAATGCCCCAAATCGACACTTTTCCACGCACTTGCACTGCTGTGTGCAGTTCTTTTGATTCAATTAAAGGTATTTTCTCTTTAATTTCTCACAAGCTAATTTGCAGATTTGCCACAGGTTCCTAAAAGTATCTGGTCAACTGCATTTTGCCCTTTTTCTATGTTATCTGTGCACTTATAAATTTGTCCATGTGCTCTTTTGTGACTGATGCTGTCTCACGTGAGTTTTCTCTCCTTCCCATTGTTCATGCACTTTGGCATTAGCTAAGGAATAGTGATTTTCCTCTTTTGCTTTTTCTTCCAAATTGCTGATGGGGGAATATCAAATGCTCTGCTACATTTTTCATGCTGTTTTGCATGTAAAATAGATCCAAAAGCTAGAAAGGTATAGAATAGGTATTTGTGAGAGCTGAATCAACCCAAGGTGTCTACAGCAATAATATAGCTCATATACTATACAGATAAAAATGCTTTGTATTTCCAAAGGCATTAGGTAAAAATTTGTACTTGAAAGGGCTCCAAACTATACCCGTTTCTTTAACATATCAGGATTGTTCTGCCTAATTGGATTAAGATCAACTTTATTAAAAGGTGCCTGAATCAGTTAAGTTTTCTGTGATACAAAGTGAGCTAAAACAAAAACACTAATGATAATAGTCATGGTTTCTATTAACAGTTCACATCTGTAGTTAACTTGAAACAGATGCTTTTCAAGACAAGACATTGTTTTTAACTTGAATGTGACAATATGTTTTGATGTTTTCCCCTTAATTGTAAAATCATGTAATGAAGTCCCTTCAGTATGTGTGTGGTAAATTGCCAAAGCCTCTGTTTTTTCCAAAACTCTCTGTTAAAATTTCTCATGGTGCCTTAGTTATGATTGTTCATGACAATCAGATGATTCCCCTTTCAGACCAAAGAAGGTCCATTTGGGAATTCTGGAGATGTAGGACTGGAAACACAAGTATGAATCTCTTAGATTTCCCTAAGGCTGGGCACGACTGCTTTCCTGAGTGAAGGGGGTCTTGGTGGAGTTCTCAGGAAAATCTCCTGTGAAAGATGTCTCCATGATTTCTAATGAGAAACATGAAAGTATTTGGTGATAATGTATTAGATCACTGGAAATCAAGTGACAAGGATAAACTCAAAGGCTCATTCTGGAGGTCATCTCTAGGCACAGGTAAAAGAAGGTTATCAGGAGTAGTCAGCATGGATTTACCAAGGGGAAATCATGCTTGACTAATCTAATAACCTTCTATGATACTGTAACTGGATGGATAGAGATACATGCAGGGAGACCAGTGGATGTAGTCTAGCAAGGCTTTTGACACTGTGTCCCATAACATCCTTGTGGAGAAACTCAGGAAGTGTGGGATAGAAGAGCAGATAGTAAGATGGATTAGTAACTGGTTGGACAATAGAGTCCAGAGACTGGTGGTCAATGGTGCCAAGTCCAGCTGGAGAGCTGTAACTACTGGAGTCCCCCAGGGATCACTTCTGGGTCCAGTCCTGTTCAACATCTTTATCAATGACATCGATGACAGGACAGTGTCTTCTCAGCAAGTTTGCTGATGACATGAAACTGGGAGGATTGGCAGATACACCTGAAGGCTGTGCAGCCATCCAGTGAGACTTAGACAGACTGGAGAGCTGGGCAGAGCAGAACCTAATGAGGTTTAACAAGGATAAATGCAGAGTTCTGCATCTGGGGAAGAATAATAAACACCAGTTTACACCAGTAAAGACTGGGAGGTGGTCTGCTGGAGAGCAGCCCTGTGGAGAAGGATTTGGGAGTCCTGGTAGACTCCGTGGGACAGCAATGTGCCCTTGAGGCCAGGAAGGCCAATGGCATCATGGGGTGCATTAAGAAGAGCATGTCCAGCAGATCAAGGGAGGTTCTCCTTCCCCTCTACTCTGCACTGGTGAGGCCTCACCTGGAATATTGCATCCAGTTCTAGGCTCCACAGTTCAAGAGAGATGGGGATCTGCTCGAGAGAGTCCAATGGAGGGCTACAAGGATGATGAAGGGACAGGAACACATGCCTTATGAGGAAAGGCTGAGACACCTGGGGCTCTTTAGACTGGAGGAGACTGAGAGGGGGATTTGATAAATGTTTATAAATATCTGAGGGCTGAGTGTCAAGAGGAAAGGGACAGCCTCTTCTCACTCGTGCTCTGTGACAGGACAAGGGGGAATGGATGTAAGCTGGAGCACAAGAGGTTCCACCTTAACATGAGGAGGAACTTTACTGTAAGGGTCACAGAGCACTGGAATGGGCTCCCCAGAGAGGTTGTGGAGTTTCCTTCTCTGGAGATTTTCAAACCCTGCCTGGATGGGTTCCTTTGTGACCTGTGCTAGATTATATGATCTTGCTCCAGCAGGGCGGTTGGACTCGAAGATCTCCAAGGTCCCTTCCAAACCCTGACATCCTGTGATCCTGTGTAATTGCAGTGTCTTCTGAGTCTGGTGACTGGTCAGGTGATTTTCACAGAATGCAGGAGGCTGAAATCACAAATGACACTTCATCACCCAACAGAAAGTGTGTGTGGCTGGGAAAAAACCCTATAGTTGCTTATTAATTCTAAGTAATTTTGTGATGCTTGGTAGCAATGATGAAGATATGAGGGCTAGAGATGGAAAATCATGAGTAACTTTAAGTATCCTAACAACAGATAAAACAATAACAAAAACTACTATTAAAGATGACACTTTATTTCTTCACTGGAAATGTGAAGTACAGATGACTATGGAGAATAGAATAAAGAAATAAAAATGTCTGAAAGCCTATCCAAAAATCTAAATCCTTGTCAGCTTTCAGAGATTTAGTGGCTGAAATAGAAAACAAAGACATACACAGAATAGACTTGTTGAGCTGAGACTTAAAGAAGAACGGGTTAGTTAAACTTTGAGGAAACTGGTCAGGATTTTCATGGTTAGGGATCTCAGCCGGGAACTTTAAGCAACACATGAGCCCTCTGAATTAGGAAGGATTTTGCTATAAGGTCAGGCTGCTTAGTGTGACATCAGCTAGAAAGCCAAGGACAGTTACAGGTAGAGGATTGTTGTGGAGCTCCTAGGCCACTTGTAGAGCAAAGCAGATTTGTTTCAGCAAATGATGGTAGTAGTGGTAAGGACATTACTCTCAAGGTCAGGCCATCTTAATCATTGTTTCAAACCAAGTGAATAATAAAACTGCAAAACAGAGGTCAGATCTTAATTTAGAGAGATTGGCTTCTGTTATTAGAAGGTAACCTTTGAACACCCACTTATATGCTGCTTCCAGATAGGCAATCCCATATTTGTATATCCATGGAAGATTTGTCTTTTTGCATTTGCCACTGCAGTTGGCTAGGTGAACATTTGTTACTGAAGGCAGGACATGAACAGTGCCTTCCAACAAAGAGACATTTTTCTCTGTTTATACTAAAAAGTCTCTCCTTTCTGTAGAAGCAGTCTATGGGAATATGATTGACACATGGCCAATGTGTGAGTAATACAGTAATTAACAAAAAATCTCAGCACTCATTTGGGATGTATAACATTTGCTTCCACTACCATTATGGGTCACTGTTTTACAGTTTTTTGTTCTGACTTCAAAGCAAATTTTTCAAGAGGCAAAATATAGATTTTGGCCTTGGGTCTTTAGAATTGGGTGTTTGGTTGTGTTTTTTTTTTTTTTTTTTTTTTTTTTTTTTTTTTTTTTTTTTTTATGTTT
>JANIJG010004134.1:26112-75673 GCA_024611175.1 Megaceryle torquata | reverse complement strand
TATTTTTTTGTGTTGTTTTTTTTTAATTTTTTTTTTGTTTTTTTTTTTTTTTTTTTTTTTTTTTTTTTTTTTTTTTTTTTTTTTAATGAGGTTAAACAATTGAATCACTGTGAAAATTTGCTCCTTTGTTGTTTTGTCACATCTTAGAAAGCCTTGTGAGATGTGCTTACCTATCCTAACATCATAACTACAGGAATACTTTGCCAGCCCAAAGGTCGTTTTAGCTCAGTATCTTCTCTTCAACAGGGTCTGGACAATCATATTTTCTTAGCTCCTATTTCCAGCTCAGGAAGCTTTCTAAACTAGATGTGGCTTTGTATTTATTAACCTTCACTGGACTGCTTTTTCATGTGCTTGTCTATTGTCCTCTTCAAGTTATGTAAGCTATTAGGAACCTGAGCATCACTGGAGGACTACTATGGTCTCTGAATGAAGAACATGTCCTTTTTTAATATTTCTTTTTCAACATGGTTTCTACTAGCTCCTTTGGAGACTTCTGATTCTTGTATTCAATAAAGCAATGAAGCTCAATCCCTACACACTTTATGCTACACGTGGTTTTATAAGCTTTGATTATATTCCCCCTAAATTGAGGTTCCTGGTCTTCTCAGATATTTCTTGTACCATTCACAGCTTTTGATGATTATTGTTGCCCTTCTCTGAAACTCTGTTTTACTTACAGCTACAGACAAGGGATCAAGAACCGCATTCAATATCCATGGTTTGTGTGGGCAAAGGAACTTCTACCGTAGCATAATAATGTTCTCTATTTTGGTTTCTCTCTCCTAAAACTCTGTGTGGTTTTGACTGCTAATGAGAAATGATATGTTGCTTTCACGAGCCATCTATGATAACCCTAAGGCCCTTCTTTTTTGTTGTAATAATTTCTTTTTAGGCATACATAACTTTATACTGTCCCCACTGAATTTTGGCTGCCATTTTTTGCTTTTTGAGTTGGATTTATTTTTTCCCCAATTATCTACAGCCTGCCTTTGTCCTCAACTATCTTGAATAAGTTAGTGGTCTTGATGAACTTTCTTCTGAAAAATTTACTGTTTAAATACCTCTGTATCATCTTAATGCTAGGGATTTATTTCTAATGGTTGTTTGCAGTCCATGTTGCTGCTTCTGAATTATGCATGAAAGAGTTAGGCTTGAGGAGCTCAAGATTTAGCAAAAGGTTAATATTGTAAATGTGCTTTTGGATATTTGGGGAATATCATCTGTTCTATAAATTTACAATTCTTGATTCTTATTTCCTGCAGGTCATCTTTTGCTGCTGCCACTATATGCTAATATTATAGATCCTCAGGAAAAGTTGCTAGGATAAATTTATTCTATAGGTTTTATTTTGAATAGCTACTTTTATGGTTTTCACTATCACCATTTAGATTTGAGTGCATATTTATATAAGGGTCACTATTATTCCGCTCCCAGAACTATAACTTTTTTTTTTTAAATTCACCTGATTTTAATTCACAAACATGCTAATGACATCTCAGCATCAGCTTTGTCAAAGCACCACATGAAAACATCTAGACTATTGCTCCATAAACGATTGCTCAGATGAGTCTTCCACAGAGTTAATTTTGAGTTTCTGCTTGGATGAGAATTAGGAACAGCTGAAAGTGGCCCCATAGTATTTTTTTTTCCAATGGAGTGAATCCATTAGAGGTGAGAAGAAAGACTTAAAAAGCACAGAAGAATAGCTTCCTGCTGGCAAATGGGCAGGAGATACTGAAGAGGAGCTTGGACTCATTGATGGGGATGCTGAGAAGGTGAGAGGAGCTTGGAGCAGGTGCACAGGCAGGTGGGACAAAGGTGCCCTGTGCCAATATCAGTCATGGGGGCATGCTGAGCTATGCTGACAGCAGCAGTGTTTTGGGGAAGTCATTGAAAGTGTTCCTGTCAAGAACTGAGTAGCCTGGATACTCCCTACTATTAATTAAAGTCAAATTTGTTTTCCATCCCATGAACCAGTCTTATCACAGCAATGTTTAACTCTGCAGTAGCTTATACACTACATACATCCATTTTACAAAGGAACAGATAAGGCTTTCACTGACTAGCATACATGCAACCCTGCCATAACCTGGAGGTCAAATGTGGCCATTTTTCCCCCAGACACTATTACTACCAGCAGAGGTTTGGTGGAGCAGCAGAGTAATGCCTGTGGTCCCCTGCACTAGCAGTTACACCCTCAGCAACTGCTCCAGCTATGGGTAAAAGTAAACGAAACCACTGGCCTGCCATGGAGCTGTGTTGCCTTTGGACTAACCAGGCAAACACATTCAAGGGAATGAGTCTGAATGCACTTCTAGACTGGATGCAGGCTGTGGGATCTGTCCTCTCAGTCCCTGACGTACCCTTGGGGCTTGGAGCGAGGAGGGAATTCCATGCTGGTGGTTGTTAAGGGAAGAAGGCTTCATAGCCCCATTTGCATGGCTGCATGGAAAAGAGTGTGCCTTTCTGTCCCCGTAGCAAGTGTTATTTCGTTTGCTGCATTGTGGCTCTGGGCTGCAGAAAGGCTTAGTTCTAACTTCATCTGAACAGACTTTCAATTCCATCTGTCTTTCCACTTAGCACAAGCCTATATTAGGTCTTAAAAAAATTATTTAGTGAATTATCAAATTAATATTTGTAATATTTGTAATAGTCTGAAGATGGAAAGCAAACCCTCCAAGTGCCAAGCTTCTGCTATTCGTGGACTCTTTCCATACCACAGTTTTTGCTACTCTGATATTTCTCTGCAACACCAGGGTACTCCCCTGTACAACACAGGTAGGTTTTTGGGCTCACAAATTTGTCATTGCTATTTTGTACTCCTGTCATTGCACTGCTCTGTGCTTTGTCAATGTGCACAGTGATTAGCCATCTAACAGGAGCTGTGAAATGGAGTTACCTGATATTTTTATGAGCTCATGTGAAAGACAGAACAAACATGCAAAGCAATCAAGATTTTGCTGCTTTTATTATTAATTTGATATTACTTGCTATTCATATGATGGAAAAATATCACAATAGGATAGAAGACAGGTCTAGCAAAAGAAACCCTTCCTTGGTCAGTTTGGGCTCACATACCAGATACTTAGCATGTAGTATACTTGATGTGTCTGGCAGAAGAAAAAAAGAGAAATAGAGAGAAAATGTGTATGCTGCAATTCTGTTTTCACCAGGCACTGGCCAATAAATTATGTCTAGACTTTGTCCCTCAACCACTATGCAGAAGGTCTGGACTGAACTACCTATAATAAATTAATTGTGGTGAGAAAAAAATCACAGTGGGAAAAGAAGCAGGGTCTTCATTTCAGCTTCCCATATAACTTCTCTGCCAATAAACAGCTTTACTATTGTAGCTCAGCCAACAAGCACTTTTTTGAAAACTTGTACTGAAGCCCAGACTTTCTTACAATATCACAGTTCACTGATTTGCCAAATAGTTTCTGGGTAGATAGCACATCTGTATCTGGAACCATCCCAGTATTTTCTTATACAGCTAGACTCCATCTGAAGTATTTTACATAGAACCCTCTGTAACCTCTTCTTGTTTCAAGCTTTGAAATCAAAAGAATGATGAAATATTTAATTATCTATGTGTCCTGCCCAGGCTTTTTGCTCTTTCGCTATAGCTGCTGTGTGCAAAAGATTAAAAAAAAAAAAAAAAAAAAAAAAAAGGAAGACATTTTCTGAAAACAGGACTGCATCTTGGGGGGTCTGTTTTCAGAAATGTCAGTCCTGTCTTTCTGTTAAGGTGCTGTAATCCCCTGTGTCACAATGAGGGGAAAAAAAGATGTGTCATACCTCAGCTGAGCTGCGAGTGGGCTGCACAGGAGCCAGCTTCTACCCAACTCATGCATGGCATGGAAATTGATAAATAAAAAGGCACACAATTTTTAGAGTTTGGCAGTTTTCACCTGCCAAATATATGCTCACACTTTTGTGGCCACTAAATGAGTTATAGATGTGAACCTCAGCATGTGCCACTTCTACTCTCTGATTTATATTCCCACTGAGGTAGTCAGAGGTGCAAACATGCTCAGGTTTCACAATGCAGATGCAGATTTTCTGACTAGAACTAGATTTTTGCAAGTGCATCCCACTGCACAGCTTTATTTCAGTAAGATGAGAGAGTGGGGGGGTCAGAAGAAGGAGAAAATAAAATATATAGCAGCTACTTTGTAACTCACTCACTGTTTATGTGATTCTTTGCTTTTACAATGTAATTGTATCCACTTTTACTTTAAATACAGCATTCCTACACCCGTGGGTCTAACTTGCCACTGTGTCAGGATAAGATGGTGAAGCATCAGGACTGGTGGAGCATCATGGGATGGTCCTGCATGAGGACTTCATGACCAAGAACCTGTTTAAGGAAAAAAACCCACTATTTAGTTGTTTAGCAATAGGCATAAAGGTATTAGTCTAAATTAAATAAAATAAACAGTAGATTTCACAGATGTTTAACTTACCTACAGCCCCAGTCCCACTATGCTAGTTAGGTTAACAGGATGACTGCTGAGACATGCAAAAGAGTTTCTGCTCCTCCGTTGTTTCTCTCAAGGAGCAGCTCACTGTCTCTGGAGGCATTCACATGAAAAGTTACCAGCATCTTTGTTCTTCTCTCCTTGGATGGTTGTAGGTCCTTGATTGTTCTGAGACAAAGCCAGAGGTGGAACCATCATCAAAGCTATCAGTTCTGGCTAAACCTCCTAAAGATTTTGAAGTATTAGTTTTTTTTCCAGGCTGAGGCTTGGTGAGTTAGGCCAGTGTAGTCATACAGAAAACATCTCAGTAAACAGGCCAGCACACAACATGAATAAATTGTTGCATGGCAGAGCCAAATCTATTATGGATACTCTTTGAAAACAGCATTAGAGCAGTCTATAAGGCACTAAACTTGCCTATTTAGTCATTGACAAGCCAGAGAATAACAAAGTTGAGGCATGGTGATTGAACATAAAACCTTTAGTGTGTTATTTGATGTATCATGTCTTCAATGGGTCTTTAATTACCCGTTAGCATAGTATTTTTCAAAGAATATCCTCCAACTTTCCCTGTGACCACAATTAATCCCATGTGCAGACTTTTCTAGTGGTTCTCATCATTGCATCTTAATTGTTTCCTCCAAATACATAATTAATTTTATTATTTTTCTTTTTTAGAGACACATGAACATTCACACACCACCAACTTTTTTATAGCTGTACCTTAAAGCTATATCTCAGAGTAAATTATATACATATTTCTGTAAGCAATGTGTGAAATAGGATTTTTAATCTCTAAGACTTAATCCTGTTTTCATTGAAGTTCATAGCACAAATGTATTTGAGGTTAATGATTTGGAATTATATTCTCAGGAACAAAACTGTCTTGGAAAATCAAGGAGATTTGCACTGCTAATTTTCTCAATCCATTGAAAATCCATGCATATACATTACATATTTTTAAAGGACAATTTTGGTTTTATGAAGTATATAATAATTTTTTAAATATTTTAACATCAGTGTCAATAAAATTGACTCAAACATCTTTCAGTCATAGATAAGACAGGCTCATATACTACAGAAAAGTATAGCTTAGCAACAGTCTGGCTAATACTGCAATATATGAATAAAATGTCTTTCTTGCAGAGATATTAAACATAGTTGGTCTCAGTTTGATAGGTCTTGATGAGCAATGTTCTCACCAAGGTCTTTGAGGATGATGGTGTTTGGTGGATCACTGGGGAACTGAGTACCCAAGAGAAAATCCATTAAGCTGCCATCTCTGTGTGGGATGGCTGGAGTGAAAATGTCAGTGCGAAATGATGTGATCAGACTCATCTTATGTTGTACTCTTCAAGTACAACAATCAAAAGTCCACAGTAAGGAAGAACTTGGTATGAGCCACCATAATGTCCTGCAGACCCAGGTCATCCCACCACTGCCATTTATTCTGACCTTGCAACATCTGCTTCATGGGTTTGCTATAGGTTCACTTGTTTGGGGTGGTGAAGGGGAAACATAGGGACAAGTAAGAATAGAAAGGATAGGGAAACACGATCAAGGAGAAACAGAAGAAAAGACACCTAGGAGAAGAAAACCTGAGAGAAAACATGTGAAAACAGCTGCATAGTGAGTAAGTAATAGATGATCAGAGAAGTAAATATTCTCTTACAAGAAAGGGCTCAGAGACCTGGGTCTGTTTAGCCTGAAGAAGACTGAGGGAGGATCTTATCAATGCTTATCAATGCTTCCAGTCTGGTGAAGATCCCATTGACTGGAAAAGGGGAAATATAACCCCCAGTTTCAAAATGAAAAAAAAAAAAAAGACCTGGGAAACTATAGGCCAGTCAGTCTCACCTCTGTGCCTGGCAAGATCATGGAGCAGATCCTTCAGAAGGCTCTGCTAAGACACAGGGAAAATGAGGAGGTGATTGGTGGCAGCCAACATAGTTTCACCAAGGCCAAATTGTGTCTGACAAACACTGATGGCCTTTTAGAATGGAGTTAGTGTCATCCACATGGACCTGTGCAAAGCATTCTACACTGTCCCACTCAACATCCTGGCCTCTAAATTCGAAATAATTTAATTTGATGGATGGACCACGTGGTGTGGTCAATGGCTTGATGTCCAAGTGAAGACCAGTGATGAGTGGTGTTCCTCAGAGTTCTGTACTAGTACCAGTGCTGTTTAACATCTTTGCTGATGACATGGACAGTGGGATTGAGTGCACCCTCAGCAAATTTGTGGATGACACCAAGAGGTGTGGTGCAATTGACACGCTGGAGGGAAGGGATGACATCCAGAGGCAACTTGACAAGCTTGAGAGGTAGGCACATGCCAACCTTATGAAGTTCAATAAGGCCAAGTGCAAAGTCCTGCACCTGGGTCAGGGCAATCCCAAGCACAAATGCACAGTGGGCAGAGTATGGATAGAGAGTAGGCCTGAGGAGAAATTCTTGGGTGTGCTGGTTGACGAATAGCTCAAAGTGAGCCAAAAATGTGTGATTGCAGCCCAGAAAGCCAACTGTATCCTGGGCTGCATCAAAAGAAACATGGCCAGCAGGTTGAGGAAGGTGATTGTCTCACTCTACTCCTCTCTTATAAGACCCCACCTGGAGTATTGTGCCCACCTCTGGAGGTGCCAACACAAGAGGGACACAAACCTGTTTGAGCAGGTCCAGAAAAGTGCCACAAAGATGATCATTGGGTTGGAACACCTTTGACATGGAAAGGCTGAGATAGTTGGGGTTGTTCAGCCTGGAGAAGGCTCTGAAGTGATGTCATTGAGGTCTTCCAGTATCTGAAGGGAGCCTACAAGAAAGCAGGGGAGGGATTTTTTACAAGAGATTGTAGTAATAGGATGAGGGGTAATGGCTTCAAACTGAAAGAGGGTATATTTAGATTAGTAATTAGGAAGAAGTTCTTCACTCTGAGGGTGGTTAGAAGTGGAACAGGTTGCCCAGGGAAGCTGTCAATGCTACATCAGTGGATGTTTACAAAACCAGGTACGATTACAGACCTCGGAATGGAGAAGTTCACATAGGATAACGTATGAAATAAATCAGTGCAAGTTAAGAAGACTTACTCATATTTTCTTTGCTGGAATGAATCTTGTGCATGTTTCCATTAGATCATGCTTTGATTGTCAGGATTGTTTAAATATTTTCTGCTTTCAACTCTGAGAAGATGCTTTTAATAAATTTTTAATATTTTACCTGAGCACTATGGATGCTGGCTTCCATTAGTAATGAAATCTGTCCAACATTTGAATTTGACTGAAAGCACAGACTTTGCTTTTTTTCAGTTACTCATTTCTTGGGCAAAAAGGAGATAAGTGGTTAATGGCAAAAGGACATCAGAGAGAAGAAAAAAGAAACCAAATTATACAGCCTTTCAGGTCACAGAATTTAAATGGATGTTACAGTATATGCTTAGTTCCCATGTGAATGCTTTGACTGTTATTACCCATTTCATTGCATCTAAGTTATTTAACCAACTTTTCACAAACCTAGTTAATGGGCTTTACATACAGACACCCATTATTAAAGAGGTTATATAAAAGTGTGGGTAGCTGAGTGCAGCATGTGTATTGCACGCAGGAGTAAGCTTATCCTCTCTCGGGTGTCTTCAGGCACCTGTAAATGAAGAAGGCACTTCAAGGATAAAGTTTTGACCTTCCAAAAGCCATAGCTGCCTCCCTCCTCTGTGGGTCATGTAAGTCAGGCTCTTCCTGTCTTTTCTGTGCATTCTTATGATCTCTCTCTGGCCCGTGCTTTCTCCCAACAGTTTATTTTTCCTTACTAGTCAAACAATACTTCATTCAAGCTTTTCACAAGTATCACTGGATGTCAGGGGTTGGAAGGGACCTTGGAGATCTTCGAGTCCAACCCCCCTGCCAGAGTAGGGCCATATAATCCAGCACAGGTCACAAAGGAACCCATCCAGGCGGGGTTTGAAAATCTCCAGAGAAGGAGACTCCACAAGCTCTCTGGGGAGCCCGTTCCAGTGCTCTGTGACCCTTACAGTAAAGAAGTTCCTCCTCATGTTAAGGTGGAACCTCTTGTGCTCCAGCTTACATCCATTCCCCCTTGTCCAATCCACTCCTGGCTGTTTATTACAAATTCCTCTGACTGACTTATTCTGAAGCCTTCTTTTAACTTCACCTCTATCTGAAGGTTAGTAATCATCTAGCAGAAACAACTTTCCTTATGGCAATGCTGGGAGCTGCTGTTTTAGTGGGAAAATCCATGTTGTTCTATTACACATCTGCCCTGCAATCCCAAGCTGTTGGACTGGTTGGCATACTAATAGCTACTCACTGTTGATGTAACTTAACTTCTGGATAGTGATCATTCCCAGTCAGTTGAGATTTGTAACAACTAGTCAGGTTAAAGCAGGGAAGTATTATCCTCAAATGACCCATGAAAGTTGAAGTACTTCAGCAGGGAGATAAGAAATGGCAAAAATAATAGATATAGCAGATGTGTTGCTGATTTGAGTACTATACTCAACTTTGACATGGAAATAAATATGAGTTGTGAAAAGCAAAAACTGCATTTTATTTAGATTATCATGTTAAAAAAGGCTGAGGAATCTGACAGCATTTGGAAAGGAATGAAAGGACTTTTTAGCAGAGCTAGAACAACTCATTTTAATGAATTAAAGATTTTGGTTAAATTGTAACAGACATAACAAATAGTTAAGGCATTAAATAATCATCACTGGGCCTGTTAACAGATTTAGAAACCTTCTGACCTTTGAGAAGTCAAGTTAATCTAATTTGTTTTGTTGTTTGTTTTTTAAAAATCAACTTTTCCTATTTTGACACTATGCATTTTAATGAAGTACTGAAAACAATTAATTACCCTTTGAAGAGGCGGATGGATGAAATCTCCCTTTTGTAGCTCAGATCTGCAAACATTTTATTTCCTGATTCCTTCAGCATGTCTCAGTGCTTGCTGAATCTCTAAACATTTTTGAAGACTTTTCGCATACCAAAAAGGTGGTATTTTCTTGGATTTAAATAATTTTAGGCTTTCAGCTGTTTTAATGCCATTAGCTAACATTTTCAAATGTTTGGTGTGGACAGATCAATGGCTTTATTAATTTAAACATATTACTCCCCTCACCCTACTCTGTTCCAAATCTGGCTTTTGTTTAAAGCACTCCATAACCTCAGCCTTATTCTAGGTTAAATGTGATATTAATCAAGCTGTGGATAAAGGCCACGTATATGAATGAAGCTGTGTTTATTAGCTTTAGTGAAGCCTTTGATTTAGTCACACATTCTTTGCTCTTAACAAAGCCTCAAAATAATACAATATGGGCTTTATGTCAATCCCTAAATTGGTTATCATCATATTTAAGCAATAATGGAAAACAAACTATGTTCACTATAATGGCATATGATCTGATTTAAAAGTCTCTCATGCAGGTGTTCTTGTTGGTATGCTTCTATTGCTCTGGTTGTTTTCTTTGGAAGTGTCATATTCAATATGCATAGACAACTAGAATATCTGCTTTTGTAAAGAACACTTTTTTTTTTTTTTGCAAACAAATCCTTCCTTTAATCATAAAGCAGACATTATTTGTACTTTGTAGCTTATGTGGGATATGTTCTGAGGAAAAGAAAACTGAAAATGTGCAAGCAGTTAATTACAGGCTGTATCTCTACGGTGAAATGAAGAGCAGTTTTGAGGCTGTGTTCAGGTAGAGCCATCTTCATAGATAGCAGGATTTCCACCTGCAGGGCTGGACAACCTATGGAAGACATTACTGGCTTGATTCTGCTTTTTGATGCACTGAATATAATCCCTGCCTAGGATTAGGCACATAGTGTAAACCCAGAGTGGATCCCTTGAAGAGAAGATGACACTTCCAGGTATCACTCAGGAAAGAGGGGCCGTACATGCCACCAACATGCAGAAAGTGAGAATACATGTAGTCCTAAGAAAGTCTTGGCTGTAAATACCTGCCCTTGCACTGGAAGTATAGGGAGCAGAGGGAACAAATGGGATACTCTCTTTCAGTGCAGTGACATAGTGACAAACTATTGGGCATATTTATATACCAACATTGTAACAGATGTGTTAAAAAATATTATTATATCTGTGAAGAATGTGGCCACCAGAGCTCAAAGCAGGGTTGTGTCTCCCACAGAGACAGTGGGTAGAAAGGTTAGCCTTCATCCCCGTCATAGACAAATTAATATTATGCCTGTAGGGCAAGTTTCAGGACTTTGTTATGACTTGGTCTCCATGTCCATTTTCTACTTACATGGACAATAATTTCCCCAAATGCACGGAGACCCAAAGGTTAACATAATTTTCCCTTTGAATAATAAAACCTTGCAATGTATAGCCACTTATGTGGTCCCCGAGGCAGTGACTCAGTCCATTACAATGAGCAAACTTGATTAAGAATATAATATTCTATATAGCTGACACCTTTTTTTCATTTTGTCTTCCCTTGACAAGACACAGTGGCTGGGTGCAAAAGGTAGAAAAAAATGCTGTTGTAAACATGGTGCAATTTTTAACAGGAGCAGAGTACAGATCTGAAACTGGCACTGAGACATGTGATACAGTAATTGGCATATGTATGTTCCACACTTCAGCACCAGACAGTGCACAGAATGATTCTGTGATAAAGAAAAAAATGCTTTTCTCATCCTCTTTTACAATTCTTCCATTAAATATAATAGTGGAATAATGGATCTAAATCTCTTAATCTTTTAGTATGGGTGTTTTGTGGGGTTTCTGAATTTTGTTTTTCTAATTGTTATGCTGTTACTATTAACTAAATCATAAGATACTTCTGTGTAATGTTATTGTTTCCAGTGATGCCTGCTACAGTTGTCTGGATCCCTTTGAGAACTGGCATCTGCTTTGATGTTCTCTGTGTGGCTTTGAGTAACAGACATGCACATTTTAACCTTCAATCAAATTATTTTTTTAAAATCAAGGGAGGGAATTTTTCAAATACACCAGTTTCCAAATATTTTCTGGAAGAAAGTCTGTATTAATGTTCAGCACAGTTAATCTCTGAAAATGTAATAGCTTCCATGCAGCCACCCTATTTGGTGGAGCTCCAGAAATGCCTAGGAAATGCAGTCAGATTAGGAGGTCTCAAAGTATGGCAGTTGTGACATTCCAAAATGTATTCAGACCAGGTAGTACAAGGCTCTTCATTCAAATAAAAGCTGAAGATACTTGGGGATATTACAATCTGAATTTCCATTATGATT
The DNA here is from genome assembly GCA_024611175.1 of Megaceryle torquata. NCBI lineage: Eukaryota > Metazoa > Chordata > Aves > Coraciiformes > Cerylidae > Megaceryle > Megaceryle torquata. Next base: position 63,942 of record JANIJG010004134.1, on the reverse strand, counting down.
TTATCTGCTCTGGAGAATTGTATCATTCAGATGAATTTTCTTGCCATAAGACTTTTTAATATCATTTGGCAACTCTTCCAGTACCACCTGATTTTGAATCCTTCATAATAAGGGGGATCAGGTTATGGCCTATGAAGACATTTATGGTCTCCCAGAAAAAGTCACCTGGTCAAGAGCCTGCTCCAGTGATTATGTTTCCCAGGAACTTCCCTGAATTGAGTTTTGGGTTGCACTTGTTGCTTTGATGAGATCAAAGCCACATTTCTAACTACTGTCTTTCTTAATGTCCCATTATACAACATAGCTTGAAAATGACAAGCAGCCTAGCAAAAACATGGTTGGGAGTAGGATGTCATTGCCAGAAAAACTGATACGGCTTTCAGCTTGATTCTTATGTGAGTCATAGGAATCCCTAGGGAAAAGGTAGCCAAAGCAGTTTATGTGAATAGCTCAGGAAATGACAAGCAAATCCCACATGCAAGTTTTCTGAGATATCCCTCCGTGTTGACCAATGCTGTTTAGCAGTGACCTGACTAGGAGCTATTAATGCCACCAGCAATCATAAGATTGAGTGGCTCCTGCTACAATTCTTCAGCACATTGTTTTACATGGAGGATAGGATAAGAAATTAATAAAATCATGGCAGAAGTATTACAAACCTCACACTAGAGAAAAAGACACTGAAAAAAAGTGCCATTTTCAGAGATGCCTTGGAGATCTGAGAACAGATGTCCCACCTAAAAACCTTTGTTCTCAGCAGTGAAAGGCCAGATTCATGAAGGCCACCAGTGTACTGGTAAATCACACAGCAACGGCAAATAATCCCAGTTACTGGAGCCTGATTGAATGCTGCTATGTGACACTCGTTTCTGCCATGTATTGGCCTTGCCAACTAGCATCTTCCAATGCAACTTTAGGCAGAGTTTGAGAGATAGCCCAGGCAGAGAGGATTCTGAAAGTATAAGTCTGCTTGTGACCAGCCTATTTTCAATGAGTAAGAGATTTTAGTAGTACCATGTGGGCCATTCTGTATTGGTTGACCTCATTTTTGGGTATTATTTCTGGACATATCCAAATTCACTGAGGTAGACAAAGGAAGGGATGCTGCAGTGTTGCTATTATGAGGACAGGAGTCAGAGAGAAGCACTTACAGGCATAAGGTAGGCCACTGAGTTCTCTGACAAGAAGACTTCAGCACTTCAGAGTGAATCTAACAAAGGCAAACATACTGGAAGGAAAGAAAAAGAAACCAGGCGATAGAATATGTCAAGGGGACAAACGTGTGTGAAGTCCTGCTTTTGTTATGCGCTTAGGTGCCTGACTGCAATCCTGAGATATGTCCTTATGTAAAAGGGCACTGGCATCCCTGGAACTTCATTTACATGCTTAAGCCCAATATTTTGAGCTTGGGCTGCCTTTTCTGTGAAAAACATTGGTGTTATAGACTACATTTTAAGCATAGGTAGGAAGTGGGTGGCCACTCAGGCTGTGGTACCCAAATTCACCTTTCTCTTCTCTCAAGAGCATCCTTGGCCATTACAGCTGCTGCTGAGGCTGGGACAGTGCCAGTCTTCATCCATCCTATTAAAGTGGGACTGCTGTGCCAAACAATCAGAAACAGAGTTAACAGGACTGAATGCGGGATGTTCTAAATTTCAATTTCTTTTCAAGATCATCCATAGAAGTCATTATGGCATGATCTCTGAAATATCTTTGTGTACAGTTTGGAAGATCACTTCCAGACAGCAACACCAAAATGTTCAAACGATGGACTACCCCTTTCCCTCCTGTCTCACTGTCACTCCATCACATTCAGTGGAATGAAAGCAGTAGGACTGGGTCAGAGTTAAGGTTGGTTGCCAAATTTCAAAGCTTTCAAGACCTCTTAATTTCATAACTGCAGCATTGTAATAGCACTGCTTTAAATTAACTGATATCTATTTACTAACTTAATCTTAGCACAATGCAGGGATTTAAAGGGTCTGGGAATATTGTGCAGCTTTGATCTCCATAAACCCTTATTAGCACAGGTACTGATACAATTATCTGTGGGGTCACCCTACATACTTACAGGCTAGGAATCCAGTCAACAGATTAAATTACCTCATTTATCATCATGTGATCTGTTTCTAATTAGTTCACTCCAGTTAATGGTTTCTTAAAACTGTCTTTTTTTGAGTTATTTTTTCAGAAACACATAAACCACTTGAAATAACTTCTTGAGGGTAGCTAAATATATTATTTACTTTCTGGCATGTTTCCACTTGTGTGAGTTACACAGACTTCATTTACTTCATGAAATAGGTCTTTGCTTTCACAGATGGAGGGTATAGAACCGTGCCCTACCACTGATGGTAGAATCTGATAAAAACCTTTTTAACACATCCATTACACTGTCCTGGCTTATGGAGTCTGACATTTACAGTTCTGAAGTAAGTCTAAAGACAGCTAGTTTTATCTCCTTCCAGGAAACCAAAGCCATGAGTCTAACTGAATGACTACTACTCTGAACAAATGTCAAATTAGATTTAAAAGTTCAGGTTGTACTACTAGTATGGATTAGAACAAAGAGGAAATGCCAACAGTTTTGCATGGTAGTCATAAATTAATAATTGCAAAATCTTAATTGTAATTAAAATGTTAATTTGATCAAAGCATTATAAACCTATTGTTTCATCAGTGAGATGTATACTGTTTGCTTTCTTCTCAGTACTCTAGTAATTGCATCTGGTTATTACTAGATTTGCTATTACAAATACACCTCTCCTTATGGTCTATGGGCTATGATTTAGTGTTATTAACCTTGACCTGTTTTGATTCCTTGTCAAAGAAAACCCTTCAGCCTCAAGCCTTCCAGAAACCATTGTGACTAGTGTGCCAGCAGGAGCAAAGTGGAAGTGTACTGGTGTGCAGAGCATGTGCAAAGCATGATTATACCAATCCCAGAGAAACAGTTTAGTCAAACTGGTGAACAATGACTGTCTCAGAATCTCATAACCTGAGCTCTTATCAAGGAGTGAAGTGTTAGTAATTTGCCCTATTAGGTTCTGCAAAGTGAGCATTCACTTCTGATGGGGAGTAAACATGGAGACAAGACAGGATTGAAAATGCAGCTGTACTGTCACTCAAATCAAATGAAGCCCAGATATTGTCAGCTCAGCACCACTCTTCCCTTCCAGGTGACATCCTAGGTTGTTTTCTGTAAATTCTTCTTTTCCAGCAAAATTTTAAAGGGAAGTTAATCTCTAAAACAAAGTGGTAGTTAACACTGGGAGATACCTGCATGAGGAGTGTGCCAGGGAAAGATCTGTGGACACAGTCTGTACCTTCAGTCTTTCTGTGTAACATCTTTACGTTCCAAATGTCAAATGACAGGACATCCTTATGGCCAATGCTTATCATGCAACAACCATCATTTTTATGGGAAGAAACCAAAGACAGGAAAAGAAAAGGCCAGCACTGGAGGAAAGAAAGAATTCAGAGAAGGAGAAAAAAAGTTTAAAAAATGTAACTAAGGTAAAGGGAGAGGAAAAACAGGGTTTTGCCTCATACAAATGTCAGTGACTCAGGCACTAAGACAAACTCCTGATTTTGGATGTCTGAGCCTTGTTGGGAGCACACTCAGCCCAGAACAAGATCTCTCAGTCTCACATGTTTCCTGTTAGATAACCAGAAGGTAGAAAATTGGTTTGTTTTGGGGTTTTTTATTAAAAAAAAAAAAAGAAAAAGAAAAAGAGACACCCTTTCCCCTACATTGTCCAGATTTGGAAAATAAAAATCCCATATAAATTTATCTCTCTCTACAGCTACATCTGTATTGTTAGCAGAACTGAGGACTCAAAAATGCAAACTTCTGTGGTAAGAGCAGTTTTCAAGTCTCCCTGTTGCCTGGTTGGCAATTAAAGTTGGCTTTTCTATCTTATGCTTATTTTCCATTGTAAGGAGGAGTTCCCACTAAGGCAACTATTCCTCCCTAGCTCAGAAAAATCTCTATTTTCTTGACACCCTCTTTGTAAGGCTTCTTTGTTTCCATGGAGAAATTCTGTGTAAAGGCATTTTTCGTTAGCAACTAATTATAGCTAAGTGGATACTCCCAAAACTGAAATAAAAGTTGCTTTAGCCAGATTTTCATGTTAAATCCAGTCTTTTCCTTCTGGAAGCACCTGATGCCTCATTCCCAGCTATGTGTTGGTGTCATGTCATTTTACACAGTGAGTCATGAGTTAGACTGAAAGTGGACGACATTATAACGCATTCCTGTATATTCAAAATGAGCTTATTCCCTGACCTTATTATTTCTTTTTCATGGAAATTAATTGTCAAAGTGGGAAATGTATGTGTCCTTTGAGAAAAGCCATGAAATAACTACAGTCTGATCTCTGTCACAATGGGTAAAGTCATTGAAGGTAGATCAGTTTTATTCTGGTGTAATGGATATGGTATTTTCAACAGAGTGAAAGGACATTGTTATAACCTTATAATGATTATAAATGTGAGGTAATGGTCTCTGTCATAACAGAGTGACTTCTGATCTTTTCTTCTTCCCGAAGTTTTGCTACTGTTGATTCCTTGCTGTTTGCTTCCAGCCCAATGTGGATATGTTAAGGGCTCTCAAGAAGTTTGTTCAACTGTTTAAACTGTTAAATGCTTCATCATTCTCTGGTTCCAGTGAGAGCCATAAGTCTCTTACAGTCAGTACTACGGAGTACTGTAAAACAAACATTATGTCATATTGGCATACACCATACATTTTGAACCCTGCCAGTATTGTGGTTTGGTCTGACCCATCCAGATGTTCTCATCCACACCTCCACCCTGAAGTCTCAAGATTATCCTAAACTTCCATCGTGATTTTTTTAATAGTAAATACACATATTTTTAACTTCAACCTGCAGTAGGGTGGCACATAAGTGCAAACCACAAAACAAATGACCATTTAAATGTGCAAATATAAAAAATATCACCTGGTACATGAAAATCAAATGCCACGATGTTCATGGATCATAAATGCAAGTTTGCGTAAGCAAATGTTAGCATAAATTTCATAGGGTGAATAATAAATTCCTCACAGTATATCCAAGACCATCATACTGAGGGCTTACAGCAATGGGTAATATTTTTATTTTACATTTTTTATCCTTCTTTGGTGTGGAAGAAGCTCTTGTGTCATAAGAACAGGCAAGAAAATAAATGTGTTTCATTAAGTGACTGGAATTGTTTAATTTGTTACCTTAAGGAAATGGGAAGGGAAAGACATAATATGTCAAAAATATTTGAATTGCATATATGTCTTAAATGAGTGCTGAGAAATAGTAAATTCACAGCCTGGAACAAGAATCATCTTTATTTTTCACAGTGTTTGGGTTTTTCTTGAAGGATGTGGAATTCTTCTTTGCACTCTCATGGAAGCTGTTTTTGTGGTTTCACATCTTCACAGATGAAACTGTTTTGAATCACATGCTATAGCATATGTCTAGCCCAGCTGTTCTCTCTGTGCTTATATGTTCCCATCATCATAAATCTCTGAGCAGATCACAAGTGAAAAAACAAATTCTTGCAGTACCCATAGCAGGGGAAGCATTTGGTGTCCACTGTTTATTAAGTGGGTAAAGTGAAGAGAGTTATGAAGTGTTTAGTCTCAAATCAAGCAAGAAGTCTCTATCTCTGCTTGAAATCGGTCCCCCTGCTGAGTTCCAACCAGGGGGATCTTCTTCATTACACCTTTTCCCAGGCATTACACCTTTTCCCAGGAAATAAAGAATTTGTGTTGTTTCAGAAGTGACATGTATGGGCAGTCCTTATGTGGGCACTGGTGACTTCAGAGATTTAAAAAACCCCCGCACCTGATATCCTCAGTGCAACTCTATTTGGGAAGGGTGAGCAGTGCTTTTAAAAGAGACCGTAAAGTAGCTATTGGTGCATTTTTATGTGACTTCTACATAGTTAGTACACCCAGTGAGCCACCTCTGCTCATACACTTTCCTCTAACCCGCAATCTGAAACTTAACACAAAGACCAGTTCGAGAATATATTTTTTCCCCTTTTATATACTGTGCTATTTTACATGAATAAAAAAAAAAAAAAAAACAGAAGGAAATGTTTTGATCAAGGCATTTTTCTCTGACATAACAAGATGCAATAATGTACCCTCACAAATACCTCAGCTTTCAAATGCAGAAGGCACTCTCACATTTATACCATAGAAGGTGCTACTGGGATATTCCAAATTCCCTTCATTCCCAAGACATCTGCTAATCTGAGAAGAACAGAGGCAGGGAGGGAGTTTGCTTGGCCTTGGATTTCACAATGCTGTGATGGACTTGGAGAGCTTCCAGGACACAAGACCCAGGCACAGGGCTACAGGCTCCTCTTACACCTGAGTGTACCACAGGCTGATCTCAGAGGAATCCCCCAGACTGTCTGAATTAGCATCAAACCACATCCTAACAGCCACAAAACTTGAATGGCTCCCACACCCTACCCCTCCCAGTGAACCTCAGTAGCAGGAAAAGGCTGCTGAAAGGGAGGAGAAGATATCTGAGACCTTCCTCAGACTGGACACATAAATCTCATTCACATTCATTATTGGCATTAAGTACATAAAATATCTCTGTTTTATACACTAGACAGACTCATCAAGCAGGTGGTGTCACCAAGGCAGTATAATGCAGCTTTGTGGAGAGCATCTTGCCCCTGGCACAAGGGGTAGGGGCAATAGGAAAATTGCACGTGTCCCCCCCTAGCTCCAACCTGTGGGAGTTTCCTGCCCAAAATACATCTTCTTTCCGGAAAACACAACTCTGTGAAAATAATCTGGCAAAGGTTTTACAAAGCCTTACACCATTCAGATTGTGTTTCCCCTCCAAGATAAGCAATTAGTCAAGCAGTGGAGATATAGGGCGGAACACAGGAGAAGTGGACTGTGCCAGCCAGGAATCCCTGGATCAGTGGGTGAGTGAAAGATTACAACTTTATCTCCTTGGAAAGTCCACTGTGGTAAGCACTGTCTGAAAACACAATTTGAGATCTATTGATATACTGTATAGTGTCATACATACTGTACCTAATCAAGTGTTTATACTACATGGTCAAGAATTCTGTTCCTTGACAAATAGCTAACTACAGTGAAGATGTCTTGCATGTTCCCTGCTGAAAATTTCCTCTTCAGAAAGTCATCCTGCAAAACCTGAGTCATATAAAAGAAAGTTATAGTAAATAATGTAAATAATTCAAAGATATACAATGAAGATATATGGATGACCGAAATAGTTGCTCTTAGGGAGATGGTTTCAAGAACAAGGGGATGTTGCTATTTAGCCAGGAATTTGATTTTTTTTTTTAATCACTCTTGGTGCTTAACTAACAGTTATTCATGGTATTATTATTAATAAGGTCTTAAGGAGTATTTATCTTTGCTTCCTGAGAATTGTGGGCAGAAGCATTCAAATATTGCATTGACAGAACCTGATGATCTTGAAAATTAACACTGACAATCACAGACAGGTCAGTTAAAAATCACTGATGAATGTCTTGAATAATATCTAGTGAACCAAAGAAAGTAATGAAAGACTGGTATACAGGGAATTGGCTTATTTTGTCCAAAAATATTAACACGGAATAATGAAATATAGTACACTCTGGACAAAGATTTTAATAGTGATAGTTGACAAGCTCAAATTAGACTTTTTTGGTTGTATATGAAGGTTTATAAAGATAAAAATATTACTTACCTTCCTTAATTTTGTTTCTGTATTTCTGTCACTGGAGGTTATTAAGAGGTAATGGTAGTAAAAATTGTCTTTTCACTGTGGTTAAGATTCAGCTTATGCAGTCCTCTGTATTTGGTTTAAGAAATGTGCATCATTATACTATGCTAAAGATCTTGTGCAGATTAGCAGTGCTATAGTATTTGGACTCATCTCATTGAACAGAATCCTGCCTTACCAAATAATGCATTTCCATCATCACTCACCCCCTAGTCCCATTTCAACTGTTTTTAAAAAAATATAAGCACATTCATTTTCTGTGTTTCATTTAATAAAGCATTTGCCATTTCTCTATTATAAAAAAAACCCCAAAAGAACAAACTAAACCAAACAAATAAACCCCCTTGAATTAAAAACTACAATTTAAGAAATACCAAGTTTATTAAGAAAACTGACATTGATTAAAAAGAAATTACTGTTACAAATCATAAATATCAACCGTGAATGCATTTTTTTTTTTTTTAATTTTCAGTTATCTCTAATCAACAGACTCATAGGTGTATGCCCCCTATTCACCTTCTCCAATGCAAACCCAACCTCACTGACCTTGCAAGATGTAACCACCTGTACATGAAAAGTTGCAAGTATTTCTGGTGTGACGTTGCTCTTCCATTCTTGGACCAACAAAAACATTGTGTCCAACTTCTTTGTAGGTTGCAGAGTTACTGTGTGATAGTTCTTTATGTTGGAATGTGTAAATTGTTTTCATGCAACATTTGTGTGCATGAAATGCAAATGCAGGCTCACATGCATTTGCAAATGAGACCACCTGCTAAGGTTGTCTCTATTTGGACTGTATCTACAATGTCATAGCACCACCCAGTATACAGAGGGGCTCTACTCATGTTCCTTAAGGAAAGGCTGAAGGTTTTTGCTGGGATAGTGCCCATGACAGAGAGGCTCCAGGAGATAATAACTCTAATATACCATCTGACAACTGGCTCAACTGATAACAAAACTGGGAGGAGTGGCTGACACACCAGAAGGCTGTGCTGACATTCAGCAAGACCCAAACAGGCTGGAGAGCTGGGCAAAGGGGAACCTAATGTAGTTCAACAAAGGCAAGTGTAGAGTCCTGCACCTGAGGAGGAATAACCCTATGCACCAATACAGATTAGGGGCTGACCTTCTGGAAAGCAGATCTGCAGAAAAGGACCTGGGAGTCCTGGTGGACAACAGGTTACCCATGAGCCAGTAAGGTGCCCTTGTGGCCAAGAAGTCCAACAGTATCTTGGGGTGCCTTTAGAAGAGTGTGACCAGCAGATCAGGCAAGGTTTTCTTCCCCTCTAATCTGCCCACATGAGGCCACATCTGGAGTATTGTGTCCAGTTCTGGGGTCTCCAGTATGAGAAATGGGGAACTGTTGGAAAGAGTCCAGTGAAAGGTTACAAAGATTATGAGGGGAATGGAACATCTGTCTTATGAGGAAAGGAGACCTGGGGCTGTTCAGCCTGGAGAAGACTGAGAGTGGATCTTATCAATGCTTATAAATATCTAGAGGATGGGTGTCAAGAGAATGGTGTGAGTCTCTTTTCAGTGGTGCCCCATGATAAGAAAAGGAGTAACAGGCACAAACTGGAAGTTCCACCTAAACATAAATAGAAATGTCTTTACTTTGAGGATGAGGAAACACTGGAACAGGCTTCCCAGAGAGAGTTGTGGAGTCTCCTTCTCTGGAAACTTTCAAAACCTACCTAGATGTGTTCCGGTCTAACCTGCTGTAGGCAAACCTGTATTGGCAGGGCCAATGAGTTGGATAGATAACTCCAGAGGTCCCCTCCAAACCCTGCTATTCTCTGATTCTGTGATTATGCGACTCGAGCAATCTGTGTAGCTGAGCAGCTGAGTAGGGACAGCCAGTAAGAATATCTGACATGTACTTGATTTGGGGGGAGAACATTTTTCTGTTATAATAAAAGCTCACTCCTTTTAGTCAATGACATTTATCTTCAGAGATTCCCTCTTAGACCCATAGATGCCTCTAGAAATCAGAGACGACCATCATCACATCCTCAAGACCACTGGTGCCGCAACTTTATTTGGACACCACCAGTGTGGAGAAGGACGTATGTTTGCCCACAGTGGTAGCATTCCTCCTTGCTTTATATCAGGCTCTGGCCTCATGGAGGCAGAGGTGCTCCTTGAGGTTCATCACAAGGATGTAGCTGTTAAGAAGAGGCTTCTCCTTTTTACAAGAAGGAAAAAGGCAACTGTAACATGTTTTTCTAGAGTGGCCTGTGGGACATGAGAAGTTCACATTTCACAGGCTAAGTCCAGCACTCATGTGAACTTCTCTGTAGCACAAGCTGTCATCCAGCTACTTGAGTGCATTTCCCCAAGGTGTTATACGTGCAAGACTCCCACTCAAATCTTTGTGTGCTGAGCTAGTCTGAACAGAGTTAGGGCATGACCAGTGTGACTCACTTTCAGATGTAAGAAAATAGTTCTTTAAAGGGATTATTATACACAGAAACATTGGCAAGAGTTTCTGCAGGAGTCCAAGGTCTCCTTCCTATCTTTTGTGCTAATGAAGGCAAAGTTATGGCAAGAGTAGGCTCTATTCCTCTGCAGGAGTAACAGCTGTAAGAAGAGCAGATATGAAGAATAAAAAGAATAGGAATTTCAGTAGTTCCTCTGAGACAGATTTTAGAGGTTACATTTCTTTTCGCATGTTAATGAAATGAGAGTCAATAACTCTTGTGTAGAGCAAATCCTCTTATATGTATAAGCATGTAGCTGTAACTCATCAGGGTAGCCCAAAGCACTAAAGGAAGAGATCTTCATCAAGGATGTCAGTTTAGCTGCACTGCAACTTTTCCTGTTGACATCATAAAAGAATCAGCTGTACAGATGAGGATAGTGTTAATGCCCCAGCGCTGCAGTTTTCTATGCTCTGCTTTTTAGTGGTGACTATCTAGAGACTTAACAGTTCTGGCTTTTATAGGAGTTCTTGCCTCCTAGATTCAACTGGTATGGGTTCCAGTTTGGATCTAGACCTGTGTAGCCTGAAGAAGGGCTGCATGTGAGGGAATTCCTCCAGGACAGGACTAATAGTGCCTTCTCTTTGTATTCATTTTGAGCTTTATTTTCTGGTGGTTCTGAAAGGACATTAACTGCTATATTCTCTAAGCAGCACTGAGAAATCAAAAGCATTTAATTTCCAAGGATTTGCTCTTTCTGAACACTGAACAGGAAGAATAGACTGGAGGTGGCAACAGCAACAGAACAAACAAACCAACAAAAGCCTCACACCATCAAAATATCAACAGTGATTCATAAGGCTTACAAATTGCTAAGGTGCCTGAATTAAAACATTTAAAACTGTCATGAACCAAACATGGTGATAGAGGTTAAATTCTTAATTTGGCTGTTAATAATGATGTTTGACAAAAACAATACAATTTTAAGAAACCAGATTTTACACATTGTTGCTATAGAGAAATATATTATTGTGTGTGTATTTTAAGCCACATATAAGTTATGAGGCAGGTTTTCTATCATCAGTTGTAAAAAATTAAGATGCTTATATGTAACCATGTCCTGGGAAATATGGTGAGATTATTTAGGTAGCTAAATCCTGTGTAACTGCAAACACATTTTGGAATTTCATTTGCAAAATAGATTGAATTGAATCTACTGTCTGCTGTCAAATGTGAATAGTTTTTCTTCAGTCAAACATTTATCACAATAGCTTAAATACATATGCTCTTTCCCATATCAGATGATATCTCTTCAGGGGTATACAATAGAAAAATCAAATAAACATGGAGGCTTTGTGTAGTTCCTGAAATCAAATCAAATTGGTGAATGGAATATTTTTAGGTAGAAAATATAACAAAGGACTATATACATTCCCCTGTCTCAATTTCCCTGTCACTTTCAGAATTTTGTCACTTAGGGTATTGGTCAAAGTTTTCCAAAACATTTCTTCCACATTATGGGCACTGTTTCTCTGAAAGTTTTTTTTAGTATTTTTCCGTTTTGTCTCAGCTTCTCCTGTCTCTATGAACCGCAGAGGTTTTCCAAATCTCTCATGTTTTTCTATTAATCCAGCCTTAATTGTTGTGTCTTTTTTGCAAATAAGTGGGATATAACTGGCTCTGTATAAGATGTGACCCATGTCACAAATGTCAAATATAATAGTTCTCCATTATCTCTGACTGGGAGTGATATGACAGGAATCTCCCATATATAGCCTAAATGTGGTTACACCTTGGTAACTGCCATTCAGATCTCCTAAACTCTGAGACATCCAATGATATGATGTAGCATATTAGTCAGGACTGCTAGAAGTCATAGATACCCCTGGGACAAATTTTCCATGTGTTACCTGCTTGGATTTAACATTAGTAATGTTTCCTGAAAACAGGAGAGGAGGGAGCAGGAGACCATTATTGCAAAAGGTGAGGTCACTCAGGTGTGGCCTTGGTGAGTTCTGTGTGAATGTATGGTGCAAGACCATGTCTATGAAAGAGTAAAATAGAGGGCGGAATGGGAAAAGGGGTGTGCTGGTACATATATGTGCTCTGCACACACCGAACATCACAAAAAGACACTCCTTTCATTGGAGTGTACAAGTACTTAGAGTAATGACAGTGTATGTCTTTGGAAAGATATATGTTAGGCTTCCTGAAGGTGGGACAGGATCTTTTCCCAAGGTCGCATGTTCAACTTATCAAGTTAAACTGATAAAAACTTGACAACATTAAAGTGATGACATTGAAAGCATCACCACAGGTTTGAGTTATCACCTGACAGAATCTGTGGAGTGTAGTAATCCACAATTCTGAGATCTATTCTTTCACTCTCTCTGCAGATTTGGGCAGGTGAAATGATATTTTACATTCTTTATGTTCCGGAAGTTGTTTTTGCAACTACAATTGTGAAAGATTAAAAAAAAAATCTGAAATTCAGAGGTGTTGAATGCAGCTGGGGGTACTTAGGGTTGAAATAATTAGCCTTAAAAATGATACTGTATGTCTGCTCTGTGCATATATGCATGGACAAATGTATTTGGTTTTACTCTGTAATTATCATTCTTGAGTTTGATAATGATATGTGTACTGATGAAAAATGGAATGTCAGGTTTTGGAAATGTTGGGATGACGCTGTACCTCTAAATACAGAAGAAGAGTAGCTGTACAAGTTGCTAGGTTTATCGTGCATGTGGTGGAGGTGATGAGAGACAGCTTTCTGTGCTGAGCAAGAAGGTCTGACTGCCTCAGGCACTGAGATTAGAGAGTTGCTATGTGTGCTCAGGGAACAGCCTGGAGGACACAGTGTTTGGGGAGGAAATGAAGCTGCCCAAAGGCTAACATCTTTGGCAGAGAAACTGGGGAGAATAGGAGCATACCAACAAACGTGAAGTTCTGCAGGGCCCTGAATGTGAAAAGAAGAAGCCAAAACTTAACAGGAGTGGTAAAGAGGAAGTCACTGAATTTATGATTACTGTGATAAGAATATCTTCCATGGGGAAAGTACATGAAATGACTTACAGTCATTTCATTTTGAAGAGCTCTTGGGTTAGGAATAAGCTTGTGATAAACAACATTTTAAGCTGCCACCCCAGCAGGGAAAAGCTCTGAATACCATTACCAGTTCACCATTTTCTACAGTGTAGATTTCAATCTGTGAGTGTTACTGAGCCGTATGTGGCATGCCACAGCTCTGTCACTTACTTAACTTGTGCCTGGAAGTGGCTTTTATCCAGGGTGTGTGGATCTGATTTTTTTTCCCTGGTTTTACTATCTGTTCTTCAAATGCAGTAAATTTCAGTGGGAATGCCTCCTTTGGAAAGACAACCCAGATCCTCAGTGGCTTTATATTGGCACTAAATTCTGTACTAATCTAATCTCCACTGCAGATATGGGCCAAGGTCATGAAAGGATCCAAAAGCATCCCCCTGAACAACAGCTGATGTAAAGAAAAAAAAAAAAAAAAGAAAAGAAAGCTCTGTTATTTGTTTTCTGCAGAGGAAGAATGGACTTTGGCAATTCCACAAGAGTTATGAAGCGAAGACCTTTATTACTGGTACATCCCTTGGTTATATAGAGCAAGCTTCACTGATCATGCACACCAGCAATGCTGTTTGGATACATGCGATAGCCCACACCCACACACTGTTCACGTGGCTAAATCTACTACATGATTGTCTGTCATCTAACTCACCCAGTACCTCCCACATCCTGTTTTTCTCTACTTTGTTCTGCTTCATCTTCTTGCTTCATTGCCTTTTCTCCATTGTTCTTCTCCCTTCACACTCTTTCCATGGTTCAAGAACAGTTCATGATAACACTGTCCATTTTCTTCCACCCAAGATCCCACAGTTTTCCACCTTCAACTCCTATCTTGAACTCAAAACCTTTCAAATGGACAAGACAAGTTTACAAGGGACTGTTAGATGCCAGTCCTACAAATATCTTTGCACATGGTTAACTTCATGCACAGGAGTGGTCTTGCTGATGTCAAGTTAAGCACATGCCTGAGTGTTTAGAAAACTCAGCCTTACTTCTGATGTCTAAGTAAACAGATGATCATCTTAAATTCTTCAGGAATTTCTGATCAGAAAGAACATTTTATTAAAGGCATACATAAATGTATCTAAATTCAGCATCAAAAATATCTTTTAAATGAAAATGGTATTCATAGCTTTAAACCTTTATTTACTGAAGTCCCTTTCAATAGACTTAAGTTTAAAACGTCACCTCTATTTTAATATCTAAATGCCACTTTATAAATTAGGAAAGGTCAAATGCATCTCCATTAAACAAAATTTATTTTAATGCTATCCAAGTTAAGCATCAGTCACTCACCTTCATTTTAATTAAACTGACTCTTTCTTGTATCCCAGGATTTACAAATAAAAATCTATTCCAGAAGTGATGAGTTCTGCATTATTATGACACCCACGAGTAATATTTGGAAAGACAGTCTATTACACTTGCACAGCATCTTCCATCCAGTGGTCTCAAGCCACTTTGTAGACCTTACATAAGTTTTCCTAAGCAAGGTGAGCATTATCAGCCACATGAAGGGTGATGTTTACAGACAGGAGTTGGGCAGTTGGGTTAGGTGCTGTACCATGTGCTCAAGGATCAAGTTCTAATCTAAAAAGCATTGTTAGATTTCATGCTGCTTTGGAGAGGCAGGAATTCAGGAGGACTCTGAGCAGTAAAAGATCATGCCACTTACAGACAGACAGAACAGTGGCTATTTTGTGGTCTCAGGTGTCTCTAGTGTGCTTGAAAACAAGGACCCAGGAAAGGGCACATTACCAACAGTCTGTGCTTCAAAGGCACGACAGGCTGAACAAATGGCTAGGTGACACTGTTTGAAGCTAACAATTTAGTTGGTAAATATAGTTACCATGCTTCTTTTTCCTGTTTCTAAATTGTCTGTAAAGTAACTGACTTTTCCAAATCTCTGGATACTGCAGTAGTGCTTTTTTGGCCTGTGGGCTATTGGAAAAATGGCTTCTCTGACTATTCACTGTGTGTTGATTACTGCTTGTGCCACATGGTTGGTCAGCTTAATGGTATAGTATTTCTGTTTCCTGATTGCACACTTCAAGCTTTATGAGCAGGAATAATCTTTTTGTTCCTTCTCTGTGAGTTATTCATGAACACATAAAATTGCTCAATGAACATACAGAGGATAAAAAAAGACAGAGAGTCTTCTTAATGTTGTTAAGCTTGAAAATACTTCTTTGGTACAATGCCTTTGCATCCCAGGGATATTAAAAAAAGAAAATCTTTCATCTTCCAGATTGCTGGGATGAATGAGTTTGCACACACTAGTAAAGCAAGACTCCTTTGTTCAGGAGTCTCAGATCTGGTTTGGAAACTTCTACATTTTGCCAGATCTCAGCCATCCATTTCCACCAAAGCAGCTCAGTTTAAAATAGCTTCAGTTTTGGTTTTGCCATAGACAAACATGAAAAAACATCTCAGAAGAGTCTGTAGCTATGTAAGAGTACATAGGAAGCTCTTTGAACTACAAATAGATTTTTCTTTCTATCTGAATATTGAATTAATGAATACATACAGAAATGTGTCTGATATTCCCCAACATAAAAAGAAAGTCTTACTTATCAGTCATGAAGTTTTAGAACACTTCCAGAGGTATTCTAAGTACAATGAATATGATCTGTATATCTTGTATATGCATGTGCAAAGGTTACCAACTAACTTATACAGTAGATGGAATAAGGGATCCACAATCTTGGCTTCAAAAATATATAGTTTTCCTCTCCTTTGACTGGAAAAACACCTCTGTTCAGTCAAAGAAATATGTAATCACATCAGCCCATTTAACATGCCAAGTAAAGGCCCCTCTAGAAATGATATCACAGTGTCTAGCAGGCATCATCAACATATATGCAGTGCCCTAAATTCAGCATTAAAATTCTGTATCTGAATTCAGCATTAAATGATGGCAGAGTCCAGCCAAGTTTAGAGGTGCATAAGGTAGGTGAAACATCCTGTCTATCTGCCTTGCAGCTTAAATCTTCAGTGTAAAGCAAGTGATCTGTGAAAAACATTTTTTACACAGTTAAAAATGAAAACTCACTGATTCACATCTCTTGAAATCTTGAAGAGGGACTTCTAAAGCTAAGATTACACATAGCTGATTGTACTTTGCTTTACATTACAGCCTTGAAAGAAAATGTCTGAGAGAAATTCACAGTGCAATTTGCTGTTTTTTTTAAATTAGCATGTTCATATTTTCCTGGAATTTGACATGAGCCCTTCCTTATTCAATTGGATCTACATTATCAAATCTCTATTACCCTATCTGTGCTAAAAATGGATTAAATGTAGTGAGGGCAAGTTCAGGTGAAACTAAAACCCTTATGGACAAGTACCAGGAATCCCTAGGACACAAAAGCTGGGTAACTGACTATAAATAAATAAATAAATAAAGTGAGTTATTTTTGTAGACATATTTTAAAATTTTAAATTATAAAAATGGTATAATGAACATGTGCAAAAAAGTCAGAGCTCCCTTCTCTGGCATTATTTTATGTAGTTTTGAATGCTTAGGATGAATGTAGCCTCATTTTGGCAAAGGGCCTTCAGGAACGAGGGAAGGTTATGCGTGAATAGTGTTACAGCAGCCTTTGCTCAAAACATTAGGGAAAATATATCTAAATTGGTGGAAATCCTGCAGAAAAACATCTTGCCTCCTGTCTCTGGCTACACTGATCTGGGTCAGGCTGGCAGACTTTGTAGGGTTGTTCCTGTAAATACTGATCACCTTCTTCCGTTCCAGAACAGTTGTCTGCAAGTATAATGGTGTTCAGTAATTTGAGATGGAATGAATAAATTCCCTTTACACTTTTTATTAATTTACATCAGTCCCAAACTTTTCTAAACAACTTTATCAGAGTATTTTCCTTGTAACTCCAACCTCTGTACATGCCTTTTCACCCCGTAGCCTAGATGATCCATATCCACCAGTCTTGTCCTGCCTTGATCTCTTCTGCTCTATACTCACCTCTGATTTGCTCCAGCTCATGTTTAGACCTTGAAATAGTGAGCTCTGTTCCCACATGCCCAGGCAGTGGCAATGGCTTTCCTCAATCTTAGCAGGTATGCTACAGGCAAGCTGAAGATGCTTCCCCAGCAGCACCTCTGCCTGCCTGAGGGGTTGCCTGTGTCCAGTCCCAGAAGATGGTGCCTGTTTTCTTGCAAACATGGAGGAGAAAAAAGGCAAGCTGTTTGCTGGGGCTTGCCAACCATTTTCCCCAGGGCTCCAGCATTACACTGCTGTTGCTGTGAGGATGTAATAGCCCTCAAGGTGGTCTTTGTTTCACTGTCTTCATTTTGGCTTTAGATTGTAAGCACAGTAGGTAGAGACTTACTCACCCGCTTTGCCATCATTTCAGTACCTCCTCATGCATAAATCACCACCATGCTATCAAAGTGTCCTTTTCCCATGTCAGAGCTCAGCTCTGTGTAACTCCAAGTTTTAGCAGTGGAATGGCACAGGTGTCAAGCTGTGTTATGGACTGGCAGAAGAGCTGCTTCTTGCCTTTTAGTATAAGGTTACAGTATTGTATGCTTGAATTTTGCAGGTTTGTAGGGAAAATTGTTAAGGTCATGTGCACTTAATGAAAACGCCAAATCCTTTTCCTCTTTCTCCAAGCACAGCTCTGTTGGACCATTTTAGCTTTGAAGAAAGCCATGCCACTAACAGTGTTGATGCTTATTTCTGTCAATGTTTCCACCAAGCAGCAAGTCAAACTCATCAACCTCCAGCACTTCAGGAGTTCTGGGTCCAGTAGCCACTAATACTGAAAAAAAGTAATTTCCCCTTTGATGTATTTGTTTCAACCATGTTAGTGGTGTTTGAAAAATTATTCCTTGTCTGACAAGTGGTGTCAGCAGCTGATCAGGGCATATGGGGCTGCGGCTGTGGGTGCCAAGCAGTGCTGGCTGGATGCCTGCATGGCCACCATCTGCCCACCACATGGGAGGGTGACAGGGCCAGTCACCACAGGGGGACCCGCTGCCAGAAGCATTTTATTTCTCCTCTGAAAAAAAGTGATGCACCTTCCTGCAACTGGCGATGGGCCTTGCCACAGCTGCTTTCTGGCAGGGCATGGTCCTGCAGGGTTGCCATGTGCCATCCCTAAGCACGATGCCTGGTTCATGCTGCGGGAAGAATGTCCCTTTTCCAGGCAGTGCTTGGTAGGACTTGCCAGTGGAAATGAGGGAAGGTCTGGGGCAGATGTGGAGGTGGCAGCAAAGAAAACCCTGGGAAAATGCAAGAGTCTGTGTGAACACAGATACCATAGATACTATACATAGATATATGCCTACTGAGAGACAAGCAGGAGGTAGCAGGGCACCCCTCAATATGGAGTCCATGTGGGCACAGCACCTTGGGGACCTGCAGGCTTTTTCAGCAAGGTGGATATGGGCTTATTCCTTACATAGGAGGATTTTCCCTTTCCTTTGATCACTTGATTAGGCCTGTGAAATATAAGAGGAAAGAACAATGAGATGGAGTACACACACACACACACACACACAAAAGAATTATAACAGGTAAAAATTGCTATTAATTGAAAGCATTTAAAAGTCCCTGTTAAACAGCTGATGTTTTGATGGAGGCCTTGGGAACAGAGTTCCTCCTTAGCACAGCTGTGTCTCCCCTTATCTCTTACAGTAAAAGAAGCTAAAATGAAAAATCCCTTTTCGGTGTTCTTCAAAACTTTGCCATCCTTGGAGAAATTATTCAGAAGCATCAACTAATGAGCATTGTCAAATGATGAGCTGCTCTTCCTTGATCTTGCAGTGAATCATTCATTTTTCTGGCAGGTTCAGAAAGGCCTCAGTTCAAAAAGGCCTCGCAAATCTTATATTGCCTCAGCTGAAGGCCTTGTTCTGCCACTTCTCAGTATCACTGGTGCCAGCTGCACCACAGGGAAAGCTGTTTGCTAAAGATTTCTCTTGAGTATTTACAGGATAATCAGATGAGAAAAGCTTCCACTGCCACTTATAAACCTTCTTATGCTCTTATTAGAAGTAATGTTTTCTGGGTGGTCTGTTTTAGTTCAAATAATGAACACTAAAGGACTGTGAAAAGTCACAACATAAGAACTTTTTATGTTGGCAAGTCCTTTTTGCACTACCATCTTCTTTTTCATGACTGCACTAAATTATTCCTCCCTTTTATGGACAGCCAAGAATAACTTCTTATCCAGAGTGACACTATATGCCAAATGTGAGAAAGGGCAGGCAGATGGGAATGGGCTCATTTTTGTACCTTTTCTTAAAGGAAATGAGGAGTGGCAGTCAACACTGCACTTTTTCTTTTACATTAAATAAAGGAAAAGTAATGAACAAAATCCTAAGATGCATTTAAATTCCAAAAATGCTGTTTAAGTAGTTCCCAAGATAGGAATTCTTCAAAGGAAATAGAAGCAGGCATATAGCCTTTGAACAAACAGGGATAAGGAGCAACCATCCACCAAAAACCTCCAAATGCGACCAGATCCTGTTCCTGGGAAACTCTGCTTTTACATAGTAACCTGGACATAGTGTTTTCTTATGCATCATGCTTTTATGTAGAAGTCACATTGCATGCCCACAATGTAAGTAGTGATAATTAGATAGTAGAGAAATGCGTATCACACAAAATAACTTTGCCAGTCCAGAAATAATTGCTGGAAGGATTTTAGGAGCATATCACAATCAAAAACATTCATGTCCCATTCAGTAAAATACATTATTACTGACTCCATGTCAGAAGAAATGTAGTCTTTCCATTCCTATACTTTTGTGGGTGAAAAAGGTTTTAGTGTAAGCATAAAGAAAAGCACAGGTGTGTGGACATAAAAACAAAAAGTATAACACAGAAAAAATTAACTTCAGCTAGCACATGGAAAAAAAGGTTTCTAGAAATATTCTAGAGGACAAAGAACACTGCAGAGCCTATGTAACCAGAAAGACGGACATGCTGTAAGTAAATCTAAAATATTTAATGTTTTATTCTGCTTAGCTTTATTAAGGAGATGTGAGCTTAGGAAAAGTATAGGAAAAGAACATGTTAAAGACAAGATAGATTTATTCAAGCTGGCAAGACTTGATAAATAATTCTGCATAATCTCTGAACCATTGGTGAGTCTCTGCAGTAACATGAAAGGTTGCAAACATGGCTCTTCTGAAAAAATCAGAAGTTATAAACAATTTCTTATAGCAACTTCTGGAAAGGTTCCAAATTTATTTATTAGATAAACAATATATAAGTGTCAGGATCATCCAAAAGAGTTAAAATAGCCAACATCAGCATGCCAAGAACACGCTGTGTCAAATCAATCTCAATTCCTTCTCTGAGAGCATTTGATTTAGTGATTAAGAGGAAAGCAGTAGATGGGATGCCTCTTCACTTTAGGCAGACTCATCCTGCACAAGTTTCCTGCAAAGCTGAGAAAATAAGCCTAGAATTGTCAAAATAAACTGATTGAGCAGCTGCTTGAAATGCGGTTTTCAAAAATTTCAGAGGCTTTCAAAGGCATCAGCTGTTTGCTGGTTAGGTGTGGTTGCAAGTGTAGTCTTACAGTAGTGGAGGGTGGTGAACATTTTTTCCTAACATCTTGGTATTCTGTATAAAGAAGGAACTAATAGATTTGCTGAAGACATTGCAAACAGTTTGAAGGACATGACCAGTATTTAACCTTAATAAATTAGGTAGATAATCTAAAATCAGTGAGATGATCAATACAGCTAAGACCCAAATGTTACATTTATTGCTCAGAAGGGGAAATATAAAATGCCATGGGGAAGAAATACAGAAGAAAAGGGAGAATGAATGTCATGTAGAGTAAGTCAGCAATATGAAGGTTACGCAGAAACAGCAAATCTTATTCTGGGAAGCACTATCAGGCTATTGTGAGGAAGATGCAAGAGATAGCTACTCCATCCATTGAGGCTTTTGTGTTTACTTGGGGTCTGTCCCAGTACCCAAGGCACAGTACACTGGAGCAATTGTATTTTTGGAATGACTTAGACAAATTGAAGTGAATCTGAAGGAGACCAACAACAATGAGGTGAAGGTATGACCTGTAAGGCTGAGGAGGATTTGGCATCAACCTTCTAATATTGCTATACATTTTTTTTTTTTGTGGCTGTTTGGTAGGTTATATTTTTAACTTATGCTACTGAAATATTGGCAGAAGCAATCCAGGATAACATGGAATCATTTTCAAAACAGGTCAAAGAAAACCCACCAGGGATAACTTATATATGTCAGATACAGGGGTTATGAAGTTCCCTGAGGTCCTTTCCAGGCATACTTTTCTGTCATGTGAGCATCCAGCATCCAGTGAAACCCTCATGCATGAAAATGAATATTGCGTTGAAGAAATAAAAAGGAGATAGTTTGGTTAAAAACCCAAAAACAAACAAACAAGCAAACCAAACAGATGAACAAACAAACAAAACCATCAAGAAACACTGGTCTTAAAATTCATGACAAAGATACTGTTCTTTTTCTTCTGCTTTTCTCATCACATGGTTTTATCTACTCAGTGTAACCTATAGTAAATACAGACTTTATAGGAAAAGAGGAAAACAGAAGATTGGGGGTATATAGCATAAGTACAAACAGGATAGGTCTCTCTGACATGTCTTAATTCCACAGAAATCTTCTGTTATATCAGCACTTAAGGTCCAGTGAAAACTAGTGTTTCAGTCCTTAGTGAATTTTGAATTCAAATAGCTGCACTCTGCTTGTTTTAGAATAGCCTATATCCAGATTTCCCTTTTCCAGGCACCAAATTTCACTGGATGTAAGGAAGAAACAGGTGACATCAGTAAACAGGATCAGGGACATTCAAAATTCATTGGTCTCACATTTTCTTTTTTTTTTTTGCTTTGCCTGAACATCCACTAAGGAAGGAGCCATGCCCAAACTGCTGAGTGAAAGTAGACCATTCTCTGCATTGCAATATTTTCCATTCACAAATTCATTGCCTTCCTGCTTTGCAGTTTGGCAGTGATGTCAACTGGTAAAAGAAGAAGAAACTATAACACAGTATTTATAATTCAGTCACAAAGAAATGTGAAACACTAATGATTTGCAGTTTCTAAACAAAATCTCAGAAACACCAGTGGTGTTTTGGTTCATTTCAGATGTTCTGAACTTGTGATATTTGGATGAGTTTAAATTTTTTTTTCCCTCAAGTGATTTGTAATAAGAACTGCTAAATTTCAAGAGCACCTAATTTGCTCTCTGATCTTTATTGAAAGTTTTACTATATTTTGATTTGATTTGATTTATTGAAGTCTTTCTCTGGAAACACACGCATAAAGAAACTCTGTGGTTTAAATAAATAAATTTGTGGAACCTTTCAAAAATCAGTAGCTGCATGTCACAGGATTTAACACAATATCCTAGCTAGTATGCAGTGCAAGCCAGAAACTGTCTTCTAGAAAGTTAAATGTCCAATAAAACCATCACTGGACACTTAAAACAGTGTCACATCTCTTGCCCATGGTAAGAGACTGCTGTAGCTACATCTTTCAGCTGGATAACATATTTTAATTTCTCATGCCTTATTCAGGATCTTAAAAAAACCTCAAAAATAGTGCTTGTCTGGTCTGAGTGAAAACAGAACTAATTCTGTTCAGTTATTTTGCTTTTCAGCTCATCTCTTCTAACTAACTGCACTGTCTGAAGTTAACATCATGTTTTCCCAGGCAGTGTCTGCTTCTAGCAGTTATAACACCTCATGTTTAGAGTTAGTACCTCATCCTGAGGGATCTTGAGGGTCAAGCTCTTCCAGATTCTTCCTTGTTTCTTCATTGGCCAGCATCTGAGGGGTACTGCCTTTGATCCTGATCTGTGTGTTCCTGAATCTAGTATCAGGATCCATCCCCTGATCACAGCTCCCATCTGCTGCTGGGCCCAGTCTAGGACTTGCCAGTGCCTGCTTCACAGCATCAGTGATGATGGTGATGTAATTACCATCAGGTTGGGATGGCTTTGATACTGGTTTTGTATATGTTTGTATATATTTGATTTTATCATTTTCATTAAAGCTGTTCTAGTTTCCTTTTCTAATTGATAACTCTCTCTTCCTTATTACCTTCTCTTTCCCTCTGGGGGGTAAAAGAGGGTTAACAGAGTGTCTGCTATAGGTCTAGTAGATGGCCCTGACCCCAAATTGTGACAGAGCTAGAGTAATTTGCTAAAGGGAATTGCATGTTTAGCTTGTAAATTTCTGTCTGTTCAATCCATTGTCAGCATGAAGATAGACATTAGTCCTTCTGAGTGGAAATAAAAAACAGTTCACCTCTGGCAAATTCCTCTGAGAATGTAAGAGAAAACTGAAAATCTGAACAGAATTGTTGCCTCCAGAGTGAATTAATGTTATATCTTTCCTGGGCTGTGATCTCTTTCTGGACAGTGAGAACTTGTGTTCAAAGAGTCAGAAAGAACGTCTGTCCCATTATGTACAAAAGATAAGTACACAATCTGCTACGAGAATAAGATATTAAGTTTGCAGAGTTCTTATGCATATATAAAAAAAAATGTTCAAAGGTCACTTTATATTTTTCTCTGGTTTTGTTTGTTTGCTTGTTGTTTTTTTCTGTTGTTTTTGTGGTTTTTTGTTGTTGTTGTGTTTTTTTTATTGGTTTGTGTTGTGAAATATAGAGATGAGATTTTGGGAGAATAAGTGTAGGAGATTTCAGTATACTGAAGAATCGTTTTATGTTTTCTGGAAACATTCCCTAGTAATAGCTGACATATATATTGAATAACATTAATTCAGGTAAGCATCTCTACTGCAGTTCACAGAAATGTTTTTGACTGGGGTGATGGGAATTGAAAAAAAAATCAGGCCAACAGTATAGCAAATTTAACCTTAACTGTATATGAAAGCCAAATGCAAAAATGTCCTTGGTGACTCCCAGACATGAACAATTGCATTATATACAACTACATATTTACCCCCATGTATGTACATATGTATTTACATTTACATCTATATCTATATAAAAGTTTAGTTTAGCTTTTATATGCAGCAATAGTCACAAATGCTGAAAACAGTGTTTATCCTGATGTTCAGGTCTGATCTTTTTTTTCTGATATTGTGTGCTTAGAAACAAATTGCTTCCAGATATATATCACAGAATGGTTAAGGCACCTGTGTAGGTCATCTGGTCCAACATCCCTGCTTAAGCAGGGTACAGCTGGTGTTCCGGACCACGTTGATATGACTTGTTAATATCTCCAAGGAGGGACACTGCACAAGATATGCATTAAGATATAGCAACAGATTTAAGAGAGCACTAAGAGCTTGACTTCTATGCATGTCTTAGAAGTCTGTGAAGCAAGACATATACAGAACACCCATTGAAAAGCACAGCTAAATTTTTTTTTAACCTTAGATTTCCTTTTTCACATTTTCGTGGGGCATCCTTTCTTTGCACCTAGCTTTGTTGTATAGTCATTTGTATCAATTCCTGTTTCAGTTATGTATGCTATATACAATATTTCCTTCCCTCATGATTTTAATCTGAAAAACTCTGGACCCTTTGGCTTCTCCTGGAACTTTATTGTCTTTTATGAGGAACAGAGAACAAACTTAACTAAGACCAATTTTTATTTTTATATTCTGCTTTCCAATGCTCCATTAACTTAACTGGCATCCTGGCTGTTATAATAGATAGCTAATTTTAAGTAGTGTTCATTTCACTATATCTTCAAAGGTTAATATATTAACAGATCTTCTATTATAAAAATATGATTTCTCTTCCTGGATGGGTTATACAGATGGAAGACAGACAAGGAGGAAAGCCAGAGGGAGGAATGGAGGAAAAAAAAAAAGGTATAAAAGGTTCAAGCTCTTTCATTTCAAAGCTTGACCTCTGCAGTTTCTGGTTCCTCTTCTGTGCAGAAGCAAGAGGGAAAATGAAGGGAAATAAAAGGTGATAATATAGTCAACCTAGTCAACTGTCATGTTATGTTATCACATTTCAGAAATGGTCAGAGGCAAATAGAAAATGGGTTACATCCAGATCAAACAGAAGTGTATGAGAAAGGGAACGTTTCCAGAACTGTCTTGGAAAGCTAATGGAAGTGAAGTCTTTTTGAACCTCCTGCACTGAGGTAAACTAGCATAGCTCAGCTGAAGTTGGTGAAAATCTGGCCTACATTCTCTGTTATTCTTTGGGATTTATAGTGCATACTAGTAAAAAAATGTGTTATAGTACATTCATAGGCATGTCATGGATTGGGCATGTGATGGAAAGAAAGAAGTTTGTATCTGAGATCAACCTTGAACAATTACCCACCCTCAAAAATGTCATTTATGTCTTGTAAAGACCTAGATATGTATTTTACCTGCATTTTTGTGGCTAGTATGATAAATATAATAGGCTGAATAACTGGCCCTTATTTATATATTTGGATTTAACTACAGAAATTCTATATGTCCATAATATGAAGAAAATAAGTAGCTCTGTGAGTAGACAGTGAAGACAACCTGATTTCCTCTGGTTTTCTGTCAGAGGGACAGTAACCATCCAACTGGATGTGCAAAGGCTGTTGTGTTTATGGGCTGAGCTGCTCAGCATGGTAGCTCACTGACTACCACGTCCTGGTGAAATGTAACAGGGACCAGACAGTTGCTCCACAGCTTTCTGAAGAAAGGGAGCCAGAATGTGAGGGTTAGGTGAGGAGTTCTCTCCTACAAGTCCCACAGCTGGACAATTAAGGAGGACATCAGCATATACTAGTGTGATCCAGCAAGAGGGTAGGAGTGTATATGTAGTTACTTGTTGTTTACTTAGGTATGTGTTTTTGTTACTGTCTTTCCTTCTGTAAAGTTAATAAATAGGTCTCTCTCCTCTACCTAGAACTTCTATTTGTGTGGAGTCTGTAAGGATTAAATAGTTAACTCTCAAATTTGCTTGAAATTGGCCACCTGTGCAAAATTGCTTTAGGAGCCTATATCAGAGGGATAGAAAAATAAGCCAGCTGGAGCCTGAATTGGGAGACTTCTAGTCAAAGACAGATCTTAAACTTTGGTGAGTGGAATATGTAACTGATCCACTCAGCAATGTTAATTTGCTTAAAATACAAATGCAAAGAAAAAAAAATCCCTTGTTTCAGTCTCCGGGATTTGCATTACATGAATATCAGTACTGCATTGGAAGGATGGAGAATTAATTTCAAACTTGCTGTAGTCTTGAATGTGTCTGAATCTCCCATGGAAGCAAGTGGGGTGAAACCAAGACTTAGTCTGTACTTGTTAACATTAAATCTAAGGGTGTATTTCAGCCATAAAGTTTGTCTTGCTTAACTTCAGATATTCAGAAGATAATTGTCTAATCTGAAGCCAATGTCTAGAAAAACTGCACTTTAGAGAGGTGCATGGGGATGGGCACCTTCAAAGCACCATTTTTCCTGTCTCTATTGTAAACCTTATTTCAGGTTTGCAGGAATCGCTTTGTTGAGATGCTGGTTTCTGTGTTATTCAGGTAATTGCTGAAAACCTTGAGGATGGGGTTTAGGTGCATTTGAAGAATGACTGTCACTGACCATATTTATTCTATTAAAGATATATACATAAATTTACAGTATTAAATTAAACACATGGATATTTCTTTGGGTAATCTTTCAGATAACACTTGGTCCTCAGAAGAAGAACATCATGTTCTAGGCAGAGAGTAGGCTATACAACCTTCTCTGTAGAAGCACAGATATGACATCAGAAAGGGCAGAGTGTGAGGAAATTCCTTTTAAAAAATATTATGCTTCAGAACAAGTGACTTGAATGGGGAAAACTACTTCATCTGAATTGTATCACTGAATTAGCCATCTTACAAGATGGAATTCTGATCTGTTGGTCAGATACTGGTGGAGATGGTTATGTAGCTCACATCACACAAACAGGGGTTGTGCATTATAGTGGGATGATGTTTAAAGTGCAAAGCAGCTTAATACCCAGGTGCTGTGGATTTACCAGAGTTTATTATCCACATTCCATTAAATGACATCTGTGAAGTTTGGAGTTTAAATGAACATACAGCTGCATTAACCTCTTTAAAAAGAAATTAATAACAATGATATTCGGTCCTGACAGTTCATTGCTATGTTAAAGGCAAAAGTGCAGCAAGAATTATTTTGCAGAAAACTGATCATATTTTATAACTGGAGTGGAAATTCCATTAAAAACTGTACAAAAATGTGCAGAAAACTAATGGGAAGCAAAAGTGAAGATGATAGAAGAGGCTTCCATGAAACAGAATGAGACCTCTGAGGACAGGAAAAGGAATAAAATGGAAATTAACATCCCGGGGAAAAAAAAAAAAAATAAAAGAAAATACAAGCTGCAGTACTTTTAGTAAAGGAATTTCTATCATTCCAGGATATAAAAAATATGGCTTAAGAGAGTCTCTCTGATATCTCCACAAAAGAACTATTTTCATTTGGACCTTTCTTTTTGGCAATAGCAGTCAGTCCTCTTGATAGTACAAGGATTTGCCTTGGGAGTCCACAGGCTCCTCTGCCTGACAGATTGACAGCTCCAAAGAGGAGGATGGGATAGTGTTTATAATGGGACATAGTGGAATGCAGCTCTATCCAAAAATGCTATGGATTTACATACATTTAATGTCCACATTCCATTAAGTGACATGTAAAACCCAGGGAGAGTCTTCACTTAAAAAGAAAAGAGACACTGCATGATTCAGAGGCTTAGTAATGGAATACAGAGCCATTCACCTCTAGGTCAACTGTCTGAGTTCAGCTCGAGTTATTATTGACCAAACATTTATACTAACTGCAGGCTGTGTGGAATATCAATGGCTTTATGGCTCTGCTAGATATATTATTTGTCCATGTCTGAGGTGTCCATATGGCAAAAATCACCTCAGACTCCCTTTATAGTCAGGGAAAACAAGGTACTTTTAAGGCATAAATCATCTGGAAGATGTCTTCTTTAGGATGAGATTAATTGCACCCAAGAAGTATCTATTTCCCTCTGTTGACTACAAAGGGAGCACAGGGTGACTTGCTTCTATGTAGATGTTTACACTGCAGGAGCCTAAATTTGGATAAGATGATAAGATGAATACCATACTAAGTGATTTCTTCATAGTCACCCAGAGGGCTGCGGTAGGTCGGCAACTGAGCATGGGATTTCATGGATTCACCCATGGAGAAATACTAGCTCATATCTGCCTTTGGTGACCTGAATCTCACTCTTACTATGTCTCAGTGTCCTCTGGGAAATAACCAGGAACCTTGCTTACTCCTTATGGGAGAGATGAACCAATATAGGGGAGGTAAACCTTGTTACTAACACCCTCTTTCTTGATACATGTCAGCAGAATTTGGTAGCAATAGTGTGTGGTCTTCAGAAAGGCTGTGGGCTAGGAGATGTGGTATTCAATTTCCATTGTGTCTTTTAAGGACCTGTGTTCAGTCAGGGGCTCTCTGATGCTCTACCAGCTTTTCTGCCTGGAAAATGTCAAAATACATTAAATCTGCACTTCCAGGTTTAATCTGTGAATGGGTATGTCATCTTCCTCTTGGAGCTTTTTTACAAGCCTTTGTTGAGTGATTGAAATAACAGCAAACTGTGTAAGCTCTGCCAAGACATTTAATAATATTAGTACTAAATAATAACAAAAGCAGCATTCTCAAGGAAGTATGTGTGTCATCTGTAGGTAAGCTGTACATCTATTTGGTTTAGAATTCTTGATGGTATATTGGCTGCTATATGATCCATATTAGATTGTGAGATGTTAAATACAGCCTGTTTCTGAAAGTCCTGGTTAATATTTGGCAGATGCTTTCTTCAGTAATACCAGTGATGTCTTGCCTCTTACATAGTGAGCTGTTTGTCCACTTGTCTTTTCATCAGCTGGTATGTGCAGATGACTGGACAAACTCTTCTTTTGGCATGGGCTCTATCATAAAATAACTTTTATTAAGATGACTACAAAAAGCTGCCCAGATGTGTCTGTGTGCTGGATAAAAAATAACTTCGAGGTGTAAACTAAGACACCCCTCCAGTCTGGAGCTATTTTGGCCCTCCATGAATCATTTAAGCCCTTTGTTGTGCATTAGAGTATATGCAGCTTCTCAAATAACTTGGACAATTATGGTGGATCTTTGTATTCCAGAATAGAGTTCACTTTCATGTTAAGACCATTGCTTGCCTGTGCTAAGAGATTTCTGTTCTATCACAACCATCTTTCATCCCTGCATTAAAGCCTATAAGAATGAGTTGAAGTGACAGAAGCAAGCACCCCTTCATCCTATTTACTAATTAACAGATACTTGTCCCTCCCCCTCTTCCAGGACAATCAGACACTACTTTTATTCTTGCCAGGACAGCACTGGTATAGCTGTAGTAGACTTTGGGCATCATACTGTGGTTGCATCATACTTACAATAAATTAATGTAAATAAGGAAATAAAGGCAGAGAACTGAAAGCAAGGGAAGATGCATATGAAAGTAATGAATTTGGCAATAGCCGCAGGTACAACGTCTGCTCTCTTGGCTGCTTTGCTTGAGCAGTCCCTGACTCTGTCCCTCGTCCACAGCTCCATGTCTTGCTGGTACTCAGCAACATGGAGAGTTTCTGCATTGCAGTAATTACTTCTTATAAATGCTTTATAGTGCACTATAGTAGCATTTTTGTTCAGGCCAGAAGTGAGCTGTTAAATTCCCCCTTCTGACTCTCACCAGTTCCTGTTCTGTTTGTTCCCTTTCACTGTGTATTACTTCACATTGCAGAGCAGTCCTGACTTGTTTTGGGTGAAACATAACCAGAGGGCATGCTCCAAATGTCCTTCAGCTGCAGATAGGTGTTCACTTCACAGAACCAGACCAGAAGTGATCTGAAGTAAAGTCATTATGATATGGCTGCTATAACCTCAACAAATGTTTTGCTCTACAGATCCTCTCCTACTGGTCCTCATGACTTAACTAATGTAAACATTTCCTAAATGTCCTTCTGTGCTTTTGACAGTGAGGAAGGTAGTTGTGCAATGAGTTGTGCTCTAAGAGCTCCATGGAGGAGACTGGCACAGGATGGTTGTGACCTCAGTGCAGCTAGTACTGCATGACTGCATCCAGGCTACCATGGCAGTGCAGTTGAGGATATTCTCCAAATCTGGAGCAATTTCAGTCCCTATTTCTTTTATCTGGATTTCAGTTTGCTGTTGATAATGCTAGTACTCTTTATGTACTGCTGCAGTAAGAGATTTTTTGAACTAAATAAGCAAAGTCCATATCGCATTCAGTTCATTCTTACAAATATGCTACAGCACTACTATAGTACTGTATCATAGAATCATAGAGTAGTTTCAGTTGGAAGAGACCTTGAAGATCAACCAGTTCCATTTTTATGACCTTCCTCTGGAAATGCTCTAACAGGTCCATGTCCTTCTTGTTTTGGGGGTTCCAGAGCTGGACACGGTACTTCAGGTGAGGTCTCACCAGGGCAGAGTAGAGGGGCAGGATCACTGGACTCGATCTGCTGGCCATGTTTCTTTTGGTGCAGCCCAGGATTTGACTGGCCTTCTGGGCTGCCATTGTGCATTGGTGGCTCATGTCCAGCTTTTCATTTCCTAGTAGCTCCAAGTCTTTTTCCAAATGGACTGCTCTCTAACATGTCCTCTCCCAGACTATGTAAAAAGTGCTGGTTGCCCAGGTGCAGGACCCAGCACTTGGCCTTGTTGAACTTCTTGAGGTTCACCTGAGCCCAGCTCTCCAGCCTGTCCAGGTCCCTCTGGATGTCATCCCTTCCCTCTGGTGTATCAACTACACCACCCAGCTTAGTGTTGTCAGCTGAGGGTGCACTCAATGCCACTGTCTATGTCATTAGTGAAGATATTAAACAACACTGGTCCCAGTACAGACCCTTGAGGGACACCACTTGCCACATTTCCCCATCTAGACATTGAGCCAATGACCTCGACTCTCTGGGTGTGACCATCCAGCCAATTTCTTGTCCACTGAACATTCCACACATAGAACCCATATTTCTCCAACTTAGAAAGGAGGCTGTTGTGGAGGACAGTGTCAAAGGCCTTGCAGAAGTCAAGATAGATGACATCCACAGCTCTTCCCTTGTCCACTGATGCAGTTACTTGATTATATAAAGCCACCAGATTGTTCAGGCAGGACTTGCCCCTGGTAAAGACGTTCTGACTCTCCTGAATCACCTCCCTGTCCTCCATGTACCTCAGCATATCTTCTAGGAGGATCTGTTCCATGATCCTTCCAGGCACAGAGGTGAGGCTGACAGGTCGGTAGTTCCCAGGGTCCTCCTTTCTACCCTTTTAAAAATGTGTGTGATGTTCCCTTTCTTCCAGTCACTAGGGACTTCACCTGACTGCCATGACATTTTGAATATTATGGACAGTGGCTTTGCAACAGCATCAGCCAATTCCTTCAGTGCTCTGGGATGCATTTCATCAGGTCCCATGGACTCGTGTATGTTAAGGTTCCTCAGGTATTCACAAACCTTGTCCTCATTGACTGTGGGAGGGACTTTGTCTTGCTGTCTCACGGGCCTTCCATTTGAGAGCAGTGAGGAAAGAAGTTGCCATTGAAAACTGAGACAAAAAAATTGTTCAGAACCTTGGCCTTCTCCTCATCTGTTGTTACTAACTCACCATTGCTGTTCCTCAGGGAAGGTATGCCTTTTTTGACCTTTCTTTTCTAGTTTATGTACCTATAGAAGCCCTTCTTGGTTTTCTTTACATCTCTTGCCAAGTTCAGCTCCAGCTGTGCCTTAGCCTTTTTCACCTCATTCTTATACAACTGGATTAGTCCTTGTATTCTCCCCAGGATATCTGTCCTTGCTTGTACTGAATGTTCAGTCTCGTCTTTTAGTTTGACCAGCAGGTCTTGACTCAGCCATGCTGGTCTTCTTCCTTCTCTACCTGATTTTCTACAGCTGGGAATTGAGAGTTCTTACTCTTTATGAAAAGCATCCTTAAAGACCTGTCAGCTCTGCTCTGTAACCTTGTCCCTAAGGACTGTTTCCCAGGGAGTCTTACTGACTAACTCCTTGAAGTGCTGGAGGTTTGATTTCCTAAAATTTAGGGTCCTGACTTTGCTTTTCATCTCCTTCATACCCCTTAGGACAGTGGACTGCACTAATTCATGATCAGGCAGCCCAGGCTGCCTCCTATCTTCATGTCCCTGATGAGTTCACTAGCATTTGTGACCATCAGCTCTAGTATTTCATCCCCTCGGGTGGGGGTGTCTATTTCCTGCCTTAGGAAGTTGTTGTCTAGGTACTTCCAGCAGTCTCCTGGGTTGCCTACAGCTTGCTGTGCAACTTTTCCAACATATATCAAGGTGGTTGAAATCCCCTAGTAGGATGAGAGCCTGTGAGTGCTATGTCTCCTGGAGCTGGAGTAAGAAGGCGTCATCGATGTGCTCCCCCTGATCAGGCAGCCTGTAGTAGACAAAAGCCACAAGGTTCCCTTTGCTGTTTTGATCCCTGATTCCTACCCTTAAGCTCTCAACCGTGGCTATTCTTAAGGGACAGATCTTCATAGTCTATCAATTTTTTAACATAGAGGGTAATACCACCACCCCTCCTTCCACTCCTGTCCCTCCTGAAGTTTGTAGCTATCGATAGCCATGCTCCACCCATAGGATTCATCCCACCAAGTTTCAGTAATGTTGTAGCCTTCCTGCAGCATGGTAGCTTCCAATTCTTCCTGTTTGCTGCCCAGGCTGCATACATTGGTTTAGAGGCACTTCAGCTGGGCTGCTGGATGTGTTATCATCTTAAAGGGACATCCCTTTAATCCCCAAGGGTATTCCATAACTGCTATTCTATTGTTCTCCCATTCTTCTAACCCTGGCGTGTTGTCCTGTTTTTTGTCACTGATGATCCTAGCATCACCACCCCCATACCTCTTCATATCTAGTTTAAAGTCCTGTGACTCAGCCCTGCTACCTCCTGGGCAAGGATCCTCTTCCCTTTTTGAGACAGGTCTCTTGCCTTTGATACTAGCATAGGCTATCCTGTTATCAAAAAACCAAAAATTGTGGTGGTAGCACCAGTCCTGGAGCCGTGCATTAATAGATTGGTTTTTTCTATTCATTATGATGTTGTTATGATGAACCAGAGGGACAGTAGAGAAAATAACCTGTTCTCCAGATTCCCCCACCAGCCATCCCAAGGCCCTGAAATCTTTCTTAACTGTTCTTAGGCTGTGTGTTGCTGCATCTTCTCCCCCCACCTGGAAAAAACAGTGAGTAGTAACCCAAGGACCTCACTAGTCTAGGGAGTTTTCTAGTGATGTCCTTAACCCAGACATCAGATCTCCCTGTGAGGTGGGTCTACATGGCATATATGACCCTCTCTGTTCCCTTTAGAATGTAGTCACCTACAACACTAAGCCTTCATTTCTTCTTTTTGTTTGTGGTGGTGATACAGGCAGTAGGCCTGTCAAACTGTGTAGGCATCTCTGGTGTAGGTAGTTCATTGGTCTCATCATCATTTGGCTGTTCTACCTCAGTTTGCACTCCCTTTTCTTTCTTTTTCTAGTGTTTTTGGGTTGGTTTTTTTGTTTGTTTTTGTTCTTGTTGTTGTTTGTTTGTTTGTTTTGTTTTAAATAATTGCTCCCTTATTGATTTCCATTAGTTTCACTAGTGTGGCAAATCTGAGTCTTCTGGTCCGAATGACCTATATTCGTTTACCATCCATACTGTTCAAACTTCAGGCTTCCTGACACCACTTTAATGTGAATTCCAGACATTAGCACAGCACTGCAACATTGATCTGACTGATATGTAGTAATACACAGAGTGAACATACACAGATGTTGACCAATCTTTTCTTTAAACCCCTCAGATATTTTTCTTGTCAAGATAAAATATCGCATTGTAGAGTGTATTTTTCAGAAGAGTGGGTGCATTTAGTAAATTCCTCATTTATTTTAAAAATAGCTTTTAAAAGCTGTTTGGGTTTAAGTTGCTTAAGTTATGTTGACTGAAATTTAAAGCCATGCCATCACATGTCTGTTGGTGGTCTTTCTTTCTGAATACCCACCAACCTGACACAGTGTATCCCAATACACTACGTCTCTGTGGTCTCTAACATCTTTGGCTAGGTGCATGGCTATGTTGTTTACTCCCTTGACCTCTTGTTACCCTTCTTGAACTCAAGGTCCCTGTCTGCTCCTCCTTCCCAACTATAGAGACGTACAAATCAACTGTCTCAGGTCAATAGGAGAAGTGATATCTGACCTTTTATTGCCTCAACATTCAACAAGTTAAGCATGAACCCTTCCAAGATTTAAGTCATGTGGGCTGAATTAGCCTTACTATTGAAATAGTCATATCTCTTCGTCTTCTATTCAAAGTGCTGTTTGTGTCAAACTGAGACTTTTTTCCCTTTCTCTCTCTTTTTTTTTTTCTTCTCCTCATTCCTGGGAATGTCTGGAAAATATTGCTTCATTAACGCTGTTTTGTTCACTAACAGCAAAGTTGCCAAAGTAATAATTTGTTTTTACCTGATCTGATGGACCCAAGAACATTCCGCAGATAGTGGACCTCATTGTGTCTTCTAACAGTGCTATGTGAGGTCCACTATTTACTTGTTTTTATAATACTAACCACAATTCATAAGCTGTATGGTTATTGTCCAAGTAAACACCTATTTTTTAATAACACGCGAAATCAAGGCTCTTAAACTGGATCATGTCTTCATCTGGAGTAATACCAGTCCAGGTGTAAGAACTGTGACATCTTTCATGTCTTCATTACACTGTAACCCTCATGGGAAATAAACTTTAAAAATATTATATGAATGTATTTAAAAGTGCCTTATATAAACTAAGTGTTAGATCTTCTTTGGAGTGATCTCCATTTCAGGAATCTGATCTTGTACCTTTTCTCACAGGTGGGTGGAAGACACTGTAATCACGTGGTGGTATCAAAGGTACTTGGGGACATGGAGAAGAGGGCAATAAACATGGAGATTTTGCAACTTTGGGCATTCTCGTTTGTTACAGTGGGCCACACTTGTCTTAAAAGTATGGAAGAATAGAAATACTATTTAGAGTAAAATATTACTGTCTGAATTTTGACTCATTCAGAAAATTAAACCTAACTTGACCAGTGCTTCTTGCAGTACCAGGAAATTTTTGTAAATGTTCTTCAAGGGCTGATCCTCTATGTGCCCAAGCCTTTCTTTCATTTCTTTGTGTGAAACTTGAACTTCTATTGCACTTCATTAGGATAACGTATTGTGGTCAGTAAAAAAATGAGGTAGGACAGTACATAACCATAAAAAATTAGAATTTCCTGAGTGTGTGACTACATGTGATTACATGTTTTGTCATTAGCTCCACAGACAAAATTCCCATTTGCTTTCAATGAGGTATGGGGTGTATTCAAAATTTTCAGCATAGAGCCACTGTGTGCCTTTGTCATTGCTGGCTGTTTATGATGAAGAGGTAGGTTACTATCCAGAGCTACCTGTGTGGTCTCTGAAAGTGCTAATCTGTATTTTTCTTCATCTTTACCTGATGAAAAGTCTTTCAACATTTCTGATAATTTGAGGAAATGCCTATCTTGTTCTTTCTCATACTTTGTGCACTGAAGAGAATAATATCTTCATTTTAATTTCTTTTTCTATCAAGCTGATTATACAAATTCTCCAAGCTGAGCTTTTTATCTCCAGTTTCCATCTCTTGTTTATAGTCTTTGATATTGTACTTAATAAAAATCTGCTATAGCCCTAAACATTTCGTTGTGGAGAAGACTGTGGAGGTGGTCTGAGTGAGCTTTGAACCACCTTTCCCAGAGGCCTGTGCAGTAAGTATACTTACTGTAAGTAAGTAAACTTACTGTTTATATAGGCCATACTTTGCACATTTTCTGCTTGGAATTGGAAAACTGCTTCTCAAGAACTGTTGAGAGAAAGTAGTGGTATAAACTCATGTTAGAGCCTTGGACTACTTTTACATCAACATACAGGAAATACTTGCTGCTTTGATGAAAATTACATGAATAACTGGCCATTTATTTCTCTACATTTATTGGGGATGGAAGAATCCATCTAGGATAAGTAGGTATTTAAGGGAGAGATGGCCTGAAACACAGCATTACCAAGGTAGTAATGAAGGCATTTCCTGAGGGCTGGACAGCCAGCGAAGGAAGCCCTGACAGCAATAGCAAGAGGGGAACATTGTGATGCAGAAGATACAAAGTGTTTCTGGAAAACACAAAGAACAGGCTAGAGGGTAGTCATGGATGAGGATTATAACAGAGATGGTGAAAATCTGGAGATAGCAATAGGTATTTGTGAACACAAAAAATTCATATTTAACACCAAGAAGCAGAGCATGAAGAGTATTGAAGCCAGATTGAGTGGAACAGCCATACACAGGGGAAGTCATGGATTTTCTTGGCAAACAAAGAAAAAGTATTAAATATGGTATTTAGGGTGGGTAACCTCTTGGTAATGCAAGAGCCCACACAGATAGTTGATGTCATCAGAGTTAGCTTGATGGATGACATTAGACATAAAGACAAAATGAAAGAGTATAGGGAAGAAGACTGAAAAGAGAAAACGTTAAAAAAAAAACAAAACAGAAAACAAATGTTAAAAATCATGAATGGAGGTCATAAACTGCATTTAACTGATTTTTTTTCTCTGAAGGAGAGTGCTAAACCAGAGCAGCCACGGAGAAAGTCAAATAGCTAGGAATTAGATGAGAGGACGCTCTGGGAATTACTATTCTGCACTGAAATGTACAAAGGGTAAAAGAAGAAATGGAGAAAACACTAACACAAAATAGGTCTGTGCTCTTCCCCTGCAGCCAGCTTCTGCAGCAGCATTAGGGAAAAGGTGTGTAAGAATGGTATGACATTGCCCGAACAAGAATTTTTGCATGCTTACGGGATTTACTTTTTTTTTCAGTAAGTAACCCTTGGGCAGGTAAAAACTTTGGCAAAAGGAAATGCATTGTAATTCTGACTTTTCTTAATTAATGAAGAGGAAGATATGATACATCTAGAGCTGTAGGATGTAGATCTCTGATTATGTTATCATTCATTTTTAGTTGTTTCATCTCAAGATTATTTATCTCATTTCCTCAGGATTGTCTACTCTAAATTCAGTTGTTAAGAGGACTGATTGCTCTGAGCACTGAGAAAAACTAGCAGATATTTTTCATTCAGAACACATGACATATCTGTAGCTGGAAATTTGCTTTAGGAAACCTTGGACCTATTTATAGTGAAATTCACACTGTTTCAAACTTTTGCTTGCACATTTTTGTTTCCTAAATCCTGATACAACTATGCTTAATGATCTTGTCCTCTGCTGTAGGTTGGCTGTATACATGGAACTATGAATGAGTGAGAGGGAGGGAGAATCACCTTGAATCTGCTTGACGGAATACACAATAATTTTGCTTCTTACTTCTAATCTCTAGAACTTTAGGACTTGGTTATGTATAATTAAAGTTAGGAAAGGAAAATCCTTCCTTCCTTCCTTCCTTCCTTCCTTCCTTCCTTCCTTCCTTCCTTCCTTCCTTCCTTCCTTCCTTCCTTCCT